>CANYBF010887437.1:0-12890 GCA_948192965.1 Dalechampia spathulata | reverse complement strand
GGAAAAGAGATGTTACAGAAAAAGAAATGTACTGGGTCACAGAGTTAATGGATTCCTTCATGGAATCACACAGTTAAATGGCCTCCTACGGGAGATGAGGTTCTTAGAACCCTACAGTTATATTGATAAATGGCCTCCTTCGGGAGATGAGTACCGGTACCTACAGGGACCCAGTACGAAAAGGAAATGCATGCAAAATTGATAATGAGATAAAAGTATAAAGAAATAGAGGGAGAGTGCATAGCATGGTTGCATTCTCATAGTATACATTGTTATCCATTTATAATGATGTTTTGTATGACGTTTCATGGAGGAAATGAGGTTATAATGTATTGAGAATGGCAAATTGTGGTCACAATGTATTGAATTATGTATGTGTTTAACAACTAAAGAGTAATACAAAGACAATAAGTTATGCCATTGATATACTATTTTTCATTGGATTACTATTATTCTTTTTAGGTGTTTATATATGATTTAATTGATGTTATTTATTCATTTTATAGCACCACTGAGTTTTATACTCAACATTTGTCAATTGATGAACGCATGACCTAGTTTGATCGGGGAGCGACAAGAGTAGCTAATCTACAGTTGGCTAAGGTTGGGTCTTTCGTAAAGCCCTATCCTAGACGCAGGCTGGACTCGTCCATATACTCCTTTATGTATATGTAAATATGCAACTTATTTAAGTTAACCTTAGTGGCAGTAGTAATTTGTAATATCTTTGTGTGTGGTATCATATTGGTATTATGATGATATACTTAAGACATGTAGAACATGTATGTTGATAATCCAATAAGAATGTATAAGGTGTATTGATAATCCATATGGAATTACGAGTGTTCTGTTTGTCCGAGTTGTGTTATGGATGTGACTTAAGTAAATAAAAAAAAGTAAAACGGGGGTAAAGATAGATCCCTTGTAGAACAATTAATGAATTCGTTGTTTATGGAGTTTATTAACTGTTCTACAGAAGCATGTTGCACCGGGTCCGGGTGTGACAAAAACACTCCAAACTTCGTTGCCCGTAATCCTACTCTTCATTTTGGTTTGATTTTCTTTCATTTTCTTTGTTTTGACATTCCAGTTTTATTATTTTATTGATTTTTGATCCTATTTTTAATTTTAATTTTCTGATCATTATAGGTTGTTTTAGCTCTAGGTTCTTTAGAGTTTATTACTTAGGATTCTATTTAGGTGCTCTATGTAAAATTTTATAGATTTCTGTGCAGGTCCAATTTTTGAGTTTTTCAAAACTCGTCGAAACTTTATCGAAATTGTGAAATTTTCTGATTTTTCATTAACTTATCAGTTTTTACTTATTTTTTCATTATGACTACTCCTAGTGATCATGGTGGCTCTTCCTCACGGAGAGTCAAATGCACAGTTCCTGCAGGCTCTAGAGATGGCACTACTCCTGCTTTTGTCGTTAAGACTTCTATTCTGAGTGAGAAGGTTTTCTCTCACTCTCGTTTTACATGTCATCCTACTCTCCATCAGACAAGACTGAAGGATGACGTTTTACGGTATTTGACCAATGTAGGTTGGTCAAATTTCACATTTCTAGATAAGCACTTTATTCAGTCTGTAGCTTTAGAGTTCCTACAGATCTTTTCTCTATCTACCTCTTTTTCTTGCACTTTTAAACCTGTTTGGAGACACCATTCTCTCTCTGCCTCCGAGTTTGATACTTTATTTGGCTTTCATACTGATGGCATTTCGAATGCCAAATCTGTGGTCTTTGATCATAATTCTTTCTAGAGGGATATTGCCCTCGATACTTCCTTCCGCCCCTCTCGACAGAAGGCATCCTGCCTTAAATCTCTTACTCTTTTCTACTGTCATAGACTGATCTCCTATCTTATTTTTAAGAGATCCGAGTCTAATGACACCATCACAGGCCCTGACCTTATTTTTCTTTACTCTATGGTCACGGGTACCCTTATCCAGTCTGGACACTAGCTTCAAACCTCTTTCCATGAGGTCGGCATTCAAAAGCAGCCTGGCAGGGCTATTCTTTTTCAACATATCATTCATTTCATCTGCCAGTAGCTGCAAGCTTTTCCCACCACTCACCCCTCTCCCGGACCGAAAGGTCCTAATCTTAATCTGTCATTCATTGAGCACTCTATGCTTCTTAAGCGTACTCCAAATGATGAGTTCATCATTCACCCTGAGTACATTTCTTGATGACTCATCCATCTTCAGTCATTAGGCCTCCCCAATGACATTGTTTCTCTCTACAGATGAAGATCTATGGAGGTCTGTCAGTGCTTGCAGGTTTCGCTTCTAGATGACACACTTGCAGAATGGCTTGACTCTTCAAATCCATCCACTAGTGCCACACGCCAGATAGCTCTGAGCTGCAAATGATAGTGTCACTTCTAGAGTGGATCTTCATCATCTGCTGTTGTTCTTGATTCTCCTGCTCCAGCTGCCACTTCCACTCCTGCTCCAGCAGCTGCTGCATCTACTTATTCTATTTCTCAGCATCTTGTTGTTATCATCGCTCGACTTGATCATTTGGATCCTTTTGAGCGATGATTTGACCAGATTGATCAGTAGCTCAGACATCTCACTCAGCAGTCAGTTTCCATTGATTAGCGATTTGCTCAGCACGTTGCTAACTTTCATGAGTTCCAGACTTCTACCTTTAAGACTCTACATTCCATCAGTGTCATGATGGATACTTTTGTTATTCCTCCTCAAGGTCCACAGTGATCATTTTGATATTGCCGAAGGGGGAGATGTCTTATGATTTTTAGGATTTTAGGATTGTGGAGATATTAGTTTTGATTTTATTTTATCATTGTACTAGACATTTTTTTTAGTTTATTTATCATATGATGTTTATTCAGTTCATTATCCTATTTTGTCTATTTCCGTTGTTGCTTATTGTCATTTGCTCTGATTATAACTAAATTGGATATTGCTCTGATCATGTATTTTTTTTATTATTCTAATCATTTGATTTTGGTTATTGCTCTGATTATATGTTATACTATTTTTTTGCTTTGAATTCTATATTTTCTCTTTTCCTTTGTGCTTGATTGATTACTTGTAAATTCATGGCATGAATTCTAAAACAAAGGGGGAGATTTCTAAAATTTTTCACATCAAAACTTCATTTAATATGTTTTGCAAATTGAACTTAAATTGATTGCCAACATCAAAAAGGGGGAGATTGTTAGACCCATGATTTTGATGTATGTGTCATGTGTAAGTCAATTTAAGTTATTTGTCCTTTTAATGTAGATTTTCATAAGTGATACAGGCGTACCTGTTTTTGTACGGGCGTACCAAATGGCTTTATTGAGTGGTAAGGGCATATGGCTAACCATACCAAGTTACTATTGTTTGCTTGAGCTTGGTATGAGCGTACCATTGCTCACAAGGATTTGGTTTGTCAATAAACCTGTTTTGGTGCTGACGTACCATTGATTGATACGAGCATACATTGCTCGCAAGAATTTGGTTTGTCAATAAACATATTTTGGCACGGGCGTACCATTTGGTGGTACGACTGTATGGTTGTTCGCAAGAAAATTGTTTGTCAGGAAAAATGTTATGGTATGGGCGTACCAATGGGTGGTATGGTCATACCTAACTTCCTTTTCATTTTCAAAAGTGTCTTTTTAAATTGGTACAATCATACGTGACTTTCCATAAAGGCTTTAAACCCTTTCTAACGGCTCTTTTACATACATAACTTTTATATCTTTCAATTTGGCTAGTTTTGCAGAGCAATTAATTCCTTGAGCTTCTATCTTCAAGAACAAGTAAGTTTACTTGTATTTTTGTATTTTTGCAATTGTAAACTCTCAATTGATTGTATTATCACAACCTAAGAGTTAGGTTTTTATTATTGTGGATTGGTGTATGATTAATGTGTGGGCATTAAGTTGTAATTGAGAGTTTGTAAGATTAATTATTGTAAAGGTTTGAGTGTGAGCCTAAAATACACTGGGGTTTAGGATTCAATTATGGAATCATGTGTTGTAATTGATTGATTTTAGTAGAATTCTAAGTTGAGACTTAGGAGAAGTGGACGTAGGCAAGAGTTAATGTTGAACCACTATAAATCGAATACGTGTTGCCTATTCTGCAAGGGATTTCATAGCTTATGAATCCAATTTCCATTATTAATTTGAAATACTTCCACTTACGTATGTAACTTAATATATTTAATTTTTAAAAATTAATACATTAAATCTGCAATAAAATTATTTGAAAATAAAACAAAATAACCAAAAAACCTTTTAGAAAGTAAGATAATGATCCTTCTATAACAACCTTAAGATAATTACCAAAAATACAAAGTCAAATAATTATCAAATATATGTTCTATCTAATTAAGATCTTTAATCAAAATATTTACTAAGTATATATCAATTATCTACATTAATCACATGAAATCAAAACTAACATGATTAAGAAAAAACAATTGGATAGAAAATATTATTTCCAAAACATGAATAATCAATAAAATCGAATAGATAAAAATCCACTTAAATTAATTAATGAATATTAATTTTTGACAATCATCAAAATCAAAAAGTCAACATTCTCCTCTTTTTTTATGATGACAAAACTTGATGAAAAATAAAATTTAAAAATATTAAAACTGAATTTTAGAAAAGCTTCCCTTTTAAAAATGATTTCTTTTAAAATGTCACATGTATGAGAAGGAAAGCTCCTGTTAAGATAATGCACATGTTTTGATACTCCCCTTGAAATATTGTTATATTCAAACAAACATATATCCAACATATATCATAATATATCATAAGCTCTGGTATATGTCCAAAACTGCATGCATGCATAACTAAGCAATTAAAATTGCATGTAACATAAACCATGTTCTTCTCCCCCTTTTTATCATCATAAAAAGGAAAGAAGATATGATCGTATTACCAAAATATCAGTAATAGTAATAGAAAATAGCAGCAAAGTAGCAAGCTAATTTAGGGAAAATATATCAAAAGAACTTCTAGGCACTCCTGATGGGATTGGCTTGGTCCTCTTGATGGAAAGGGACCTAGTCATTCTTCCTTCAACATGATGAGTTATAGAAGGCTTCAGCTAAATCTATGCATCATCCTCTCCATTATCTGAATCAAATTATGTTCCCTCAGCTTCTTCTGCTTCTTTTTTTGTCTCTTTAGATAGCTATTTTCCCTTTAGCTTAGATAGAGTTTAAGCTACAATATCATCTTTATTAGCTTTAGGGTCTTCTTCTTCCTTATCCTCCTATGAGTCCTAAAGGATTAGTTCCTCGTCTGCTGGCTTTGCATCCTTTGCTTTTAGCTCATTATACATGATGTCCAGCAAAATACCTAACTCTTGCAGTTCTTTCACAACATTACTAATAGCTTCAGCTACTTCAATGTTGGCAACAGTTACCTGTTTTAACTCTACAAACCATAATTCCCATAAGTAATTCTGAAATGATAATAGAAAATTGATTAGGAGGTCGTTAGAGCTTAAGTGCATTGAGCAATGGTTTAAGAGATTTCTTCAAAGCAATGAGAATCTTTGACAGATGTTCATACTCCTTTACTAGACACATTCTACTCTATAGGATATGTTCAACGGGCTGAAAAAATTTAGGAGAATCAGTTGACTATTTTTCTTCATCTTGCTTCTTCGTTTTCCTAACAAATTGCATATTCAAAAAGTCTCCTTTTGACAGATTATTAAAAAGTTCATCATGAGGACTGATCTTAGAATGCTTAAACAACATAGTTAGAAGCATTGTATAAGGTAGTTCCCTTGATTTGGTAACATTGCTCATCCATGATAAAAGTAAATGACATAGATTCAAAGGTTTATTTTTCATGATATGTCATATAACATAAATTTCCAAATCACTAACATATATGAAACTTTCAGTTGATTGTGCTGATGCCTCATTGATCCAGATGTCCCTTTGAATTATTCTGACCTGCATTTATTAAATAATAAATGTCAAGTATAAAACTCAATGGTGTCTAATAATAATACTGTGAATAAAATTTCATTATATTTTTGTAATAGATAGAAATAATTAACAAAAATATTTAATGAATAGTTGTAACATAAATTCATAATAAATATTGTAATTAATTAAACTACATAATCAATATGGAAACATCATTATGATAATTTCTTATAATTAGCTCTTTATACCATAAGTTATTTTCATAGAGCAACCATGTTATCACTCTGTTCATCAAAGAGTAACAATGATATGTTTTATGTTAATGAGTGCCAGTATAAATTGCATTCCCTATGTGTTTTTATAGCAATGGTGTGCTACATGATAATGGATGTAAATATAAATTGTATTCTATTCTCTATAATTTCATCATTTCTCTATGGCGCATTAATCTATATTTGATTGTGCACAATCTATACTTGATATATTTTTAACCATTTATTTTTTTTAGCATTTCTCTATATTTTTTATATTTTATGTATTCTCTATATCTATACATGTATTTATACCACCCTTATGTTGCCTTTTGTGTATATATATATATATATTGGTACCTCCCTTATGCGTCCGAAATATCATGCTAATGGTGTATGATAATTGATTTATACCTTTATTATGTATGTATCTTCATAATGCTAACTTAACTGTAAAACAATAATATTTTGGAATATTTATATATAACACGCTTCTAAATAAATAGTAATTATTTGAATATTCACAACATTATACGATGATATACTTGTAATTAACAAGCTTTTATCTTTTGCCTATGAATTTTGTTTACAGATAATTAATATTAGGCATAAACCTATTTTTGTTTTACCTTTATCTGTATGTGAAATAGGAATTGTAACCTTTCTTTCTCACTTGCATTATACACAAATAATATAATTGTTTATATTCACATATATGTTATGTACACACCTTTTCTTAAAGGCACCCATATTCTATTTAGCATGAATGTTATTATTTTTATTCGCTTAATTATACAATTCCTTAGTTCAATTAAAATGCATTTTAACCACTTTAAGCCTCTTCATTAGATTCACATATATCTCTAAGTCATGGATGTTAAATTTCTTGCTACTTACTTTCTTCTCCCTACAATTGAATTATGACATGGAATACATGGTTCAATGAGATCCCCTAAGCTTTCTGATATGAGTACTCCCACTGCGTCATGTGGATTTATTTTATTAGATAACTTATGGTGGTGTCATCCCAAGAGTATTAGCTATTGGTAAGATATTAGCACTCTCATGTAGCAAGTACTTAGGATGCTAGTCATGCCTTCATTGCTTAGGAGGGTGTATGTATATTGGTCCTAACTAATATGTGAATGCATACCCTCATTTAACTATCTAAGGACAATATATTAGGGGAATTTATCACATAACCAATAGGCCTCAAATGCTATTGAATGTTTCATATCCTTTTTATATGTAAGGTAAGTTGCAAAATTCTAGTTAATTGTACGTAAACCTTGTCAATTTTAAATGTATTCCCTCCCCAAAGACAGTTGAGTTCTTTACTTAATTTCTCTTGGCCAACTATTAATATATATGCTCACATACACTCAGATAATTTGATTATGAATTAGTATTCTTATCTATCGCACATTTCTAGCTAGCAATTTATTGTTATTGCATGCATAACATGCCAAAAAATTATGGTGCCAAACTAGCTTAGGTACTTGTATTTAGAGATAACTTAAGAGTTATTTAAGTGAAATCTCGAGCTGTTTATTTCAATGGTATTTATTTCAGATAATTCAACACATTTATTAGTTTCAAACCACTATATTTTAAGGAAGGTGCACTCCTATAAGCTTCTCCCTCAATGTGTGTTGTATGATGACCTAAGTTTTTAGCTTTTATCTATACATTTACACATCTTTCAGTTTAGTAAGTGTTTGGAAGGTGCACCTTAGGTTATTGATACTGCTTTGTTTGTAAAGTGCTCATTGTAAACTCATATGATATTCAGCAGGTTTTAATCATATTTAGTTAATTTCTAGTTGTTAGTTCTTACACAGCAAGTGTATTTTAGTTTCAAACACATGTGCAGAATCTTCAGTTTCTTAATATATTAATCCTGCACCTTGCACTTGAACTTATATTTTATATCTTTTAATAACTTCCATTTAGCCTATCCATGTATAACGGTCCATAACGGTCCATAAATCATGCAAGTAACCGATCCTATAGTCTTAATAAGATAAATTATACATATGCATTATCAACATGTACAACTAGTCTAATGACTTCAATGTAAAGTATATTTAAACTATCTAAATTCATGTAGCACAACTAGCTCTAACACATCATTCTAATGTTGAATTGCCACCCAAACACACACACTTATATGCACTTAGAAGATTAAGAATTTAATCGTAATGCATTCAATAAACACACTCCCCAACCATCACTTTTGTCCACCACATATTAAATTTTCTAGCTACATAACTCAAACTTTTATGCATTATTATTCATTAATTTTAATGCAAGATTCATATCATATATTATTTATATGCATGATTTTAGCATTCATATTTTTAACTAATAATTTTACATTATTTTATATATTATTTTAATCTAAGTAATAATTTAAATTAATATTTCAATCATATTTTATTTATTAGTTAAAAAATGATATTTTATTTAACATTTACAATATAGTTTATAATTTAATAAAAAATTTACAATCATACATGAAAAATGTTAATTGAAAAAGTATGAAATAAAGATATAAATAATAAAAAATTATTTTTTAATTTTTAATAATTCTAATGAAAATATTTATTTTAATTTTTTAAAAAATTTATAATTAAAAGCACAAATTTAACAAGCACTGAGAGCTGCTCCTAATGACACTACCAAGCTTTAGAGGCTCATCCAGATAGGTCTCTAACACGCCTTCCATGGCTTTTAAATGGACCTGATAGGCCTTTTGCTTCTAGGTCTTGGATGGTGAATATCAAGAACACATCAGAGAGATCGGATGAAGAGCTTGTTTACTGCTCCTAAGTAAGCCATTTTTAGAAAGAAGAAGAGAGAAATTTAGAGAGCCATAAGGAAGAGAGGTATTTCAACTTAGAACTTTTTATTTCGAACTTGATTTTGATACAAAGAACGGACTCCTTATGTAGAAGGAATGACTTTAATAAGACAAACAACTTTAAGCAAGAGGAATCTTACTTTTATGGCTCAGCAAGCAATTATAGCTAGTGGACTAATGACTCATCAATCCAATAATACAAACAAACAAGTAACTTTAATAATTTTAGACAAGAGGAATCTTACTTTCATGATATGATTATGAATTGATGACTCATCAATCCAATAATACAAACAAACGAACAAACAACTTTTAACAAAGGAAAGACTTCTTTAATCACGTGGTCCCTTAATTGGCTCATGTGAGAACCAGTCAGGGTCTTCTAAATCATTAGAATCAGTAGCAAAAAAAGGAACGATATTGTCTTCTGCGCTATCTTCTGTTTTGGGCTTCTCTGGGAGACTGTGAAGGAGAGTCTAGGAGTAGAGTTTCATCTTCAGGAGAGAAGCTTGGCATAAATGACTCAATAGGCTCTATGGGCTGAGAGTCTTGAAAAGCTGGATCATGTGGATTAAAAGAAGAGTCCAGTGCAAGCCGGGATAGGCCAGGAGATCGAACTTGATCCAATGCTAAGTGATATAAGTCTGGAGACTATGCAAGAGTACTACTTGGGCTTGCTTGTGAGGTTGAAGGTCCATTAGTAACTGGAGGACTGACATAGTATGGAGTGGTAGGGAGATAAATCATGGGCCTGACTATAGTTCTCTGATTTTTCATGTAAACAATCCTCTATAGATCCTCTATTTCTTGAATTGTGTGTTGAGACATGAGATGAGAGAAGGTTCTTTAGAATTCAGCATCATGGTTTGTCACATATCTGTTGTCACCAATCTTGGTCTCAAAGCTTTTATTACAAAAATATATACTATGATATTGTCTAGACTGTTGAAGACTTGGAAAGGAATAAAATTGGGCCTGATGGATTTGTCTGAAAAGAACTTGAGTCCATTATGCAGGAGTCTTAAACCAAGTAAGAAATCTCCATGGAAGAATATTATGGTTTCTAGGATTATTGAAAAACCAAAGAGTATCCAGGAGTGGTATTTCAATATGTGGCTTATACAGGGTGGTTAAACACCATAAGAACCAGAGATCTTCTTCATTGGAAGGATAGGTTTCAGAGATACAGTGTCCCACCTAGCCCATACTTGGGGTAACATACTCCCATAGCATATACAACGACCTCCTGAATGGAAAACCGCTATATATACTACCAGGGATACCTGTACAAGCATAAAAAGATATCGTATAGGGACAACATTCAATATGGTGGTGCAATCATACACTAAACTAAAAACAACCCTGGATAGCATTATATATTCCATTGAATAAACAGATCTCTGTAATAAAGTATATTCATTAATATACAAGGTTCGGGCTACATTATCTGTACAAGTCGCCACTAAAATACATAAATACTACTGCTTCTATGTTATATACAAGCGACAATAGACGAGCTAACAAAAAGAAGCATGCTCGGCTGTCCCAGACCACCTCAAGAATCGGATTGTTGCTAAATTCGCCTCTCTGCTGACACGACAATCACTACTCTGGGCCCTCTACAGTAAGCTCGGAATCTGCGTTCATCAATTGATAAACGCTGAGTCTAAAACTTAGTGGTGCTAGCTAACATACACATCTATAATAGAAATAAGCAATTTCAACAACAGGCAATGCAATGCAATGCTATACTTGTCCCCTTTCCTCTCATTTTGATCTGTTCCCTCGTTCCCTTTTTCCTTTCCTTGTATTGTGCACAATATACTCACATGCTGGATCCCTGTGTACCGATACTCAACTCCCGAAGGAGGGCAACTGTAATCCTGGCCCTTAGGCCCCATTTTAACTATATCTCGAGACTCAACTCCCGTAGGAGGCAATATAATATACGATTCCATTATGGAATCGTGTAATATATGATCCAACATGCCTTTTCCTCATTTTTTCTCGCTCTGTTTAAGTAGTCACAATCTCATATGTCATGCATATGATAGAATACAAGAAACCTTATCAAATCTCAATCAATAATCAATTTACTTAATAAACAAAGTACTCCTATCAAAATTCAATAAACATATATGAGAATCCAATCCCCAATCACCATTTACTAAGCCATACCCATCTTAGAGCAATAAAATAAGCAGAGAACAAACCAATACAAACTAGCACTAACTAGCACTAACCTGTTAGAAGTAAAGCTTCTAGTGGCTAATCATTCCTCTAAGCTTCTAGCCTTACAAAATCAACTTCGATATGCTTAATAACCTGAAGGGAGACAAACTCTAGGGGTTTAGGAATGTTTGGAAAAGGGTTTAGAAGAAGAACAAGGAAGAAAGTCAAAGAAAAGTCTATGTTTATCTTCTTAAAAATGGTATTTTAAGTCGCGTATGGCCGTACCAACACTCCGTACGCTCGTACCAAACTTAAAACCCTGATGCCCTGATTTTCCTGCGAGATATTGTACGCTCGTACCAGATTTGGTACGCCCGTATGACCCTAAAGTTCCTGACAAACCCATTTTCCTGCGAGGTACAGTACGGTCGTGCAACCTCTTGGTGTGTCCATACCGTCTCCAGGAAACTTAGTACGCCCGTATGGGTATCCGTACGCCCGTACTGAGCCTTAGAGAATCAGAACATGCACCATTTGAACCTCCTAACTCTTCCAGAACTTGTTAAAAACACTCCAAACCAAGCCTAAACTTAGCCAAATAGCTGTTCCTTATCCAACCGAGAAGTCACACTTCCCGACAAGACGACAACACCACTATCACAATCACAACCAAGCTCACATATCCATATACATGCATACATACACACATACATACACATACAACAACAACAATACCTCATCATATAAAACACATACGCATACAGACCTCTAGACGTATACCAAACATGTTACTCACGTGGATGTGACATACAGGGAAAAAGGCGAAAGGGGGTTCCATGGTAAGTGTTGGTTGGATGAAAATGACGTTCACAATAAGTTCAAATCTGAGTGCGGGTCTAAGTGATGATTTGGTGGATGGTATAATGATGTGGAAGGTGTGATGGTAAGAGAGAATCAGTAAAACGTGTCATCATTACAAAAGGGAAGTGGAACTTTGAAGAGATAAGAACACGAGGAGTGGGTAATGGTTTAGAAAAGGGAGATAAAAAAGTCAGGGATAAGATTTTTCTGACCTTTTATGTGGATGACAGTGAAGTCATATCGGCTAAACCATTCTGCTAGTCTAAGCATTTGCATATCAGGAAGGTGCCATCCTTTGAATTCTAGCATCTTCAGAAAGGAAGTGTTATCATTTTACAGTGAAATGTCGAGAGGTCAAGTAGAATTCAAACTTTTTGATGGTAAATTTGACAGCAAGGATTTCTTTGATAGTTGTGTGATAGTGGATTTCACTGTCTTTAAATTGACCTGAAGCATATCTGCATAAAGATTCTTTATGATCACTTTGCTCAAAGAGGATAGCTCCCAGGCCATATCACTAGCATCAGTTTGGAAGATAAGGTGGCTGTCGCACCCTAATTTTGGACCGATGTTGATTCGGATCGATCCCGGGTTAATTCTGGACCATTTAGGGTTCTTTCGGACCGTCCTGGGTCCTTTCGGGCCGGGCTTGGCCCGTTTAGGGTTTATTTTGGCAGCGTAGGGGTCATGTGCGATCGCATATGTGGCTTTTACACGCCGCATATGATCATACGCGATCGCGTATGATTGTGTGATTAAACATACGCGATCGCGTATCTCCCCTAAGGCAGACCTAATTTAGCCCTAATCTGCCATTTGG
>CANYBF010887325.1:0-73290 GCA_948192965.1 Dalechampia spathulata | reverse complement strand
GTTCTTTTGGGATTTCTTATACGAGCATTAGCAGGTTAGCTTCCCTTGTGGTATAGTCGTTGTTTGCCTGAGACGGGTGGGCGACGGTTATGCTACGGGAGCTTGTCGCATCCTCTTGAGTTGGGGTCGGGGGTGTGACATCTAGCCTTGCTTGACAAACTCCTATACGCTTAATAAGTTGAAGGAAGATGGATTCCAGGGGCTTAAGGACGTTTGGAAAGGGTTTAGAAGAAATAACAAGGAAGAAAGTCAAAGAAAAGTCTATGTTTATCCTCTTAAAAATGGTGTTTTAAGTCACGTACGGCCGTACCAATACTCCGCACGCCCGTACCAAACTAAAACTCCTGATGCCCTGATTTTCCTGCGAGTTGTCGTACGCTCGTACGACCCCAAAGTTTCTGATGCACAAATTTTCCTGCGAGCAACGGTACGGCCGAACCATCCTTCGGTACGGTCGGACCATCCTTTGGTACGCCCGTATGGATGCCAGGAAACCAACACTGCCTTTTCCCCTGATCAGTACGCCCGCACGGTTATCCGTACGCCCGTACCGCACCTTATAAATCAGGACATGCACCATTTGAACCCTTAACTCTCCCATACCAGCTAAAAACACTCCAAACCAAACCTAAACTCAATAAAATAACTGTCTCTCATCCAGCCGAGAAGTCACGCTTCCCGATAAGGCGAGAACATCACTATCACAATCACAACCAAGCTCATATATCCATATACATGCATACACACACACATACATACGCATACGACAGCAACAATACATCATCATATAAAAACACATACGCATACAGACCTCTATACGTATACCAGACACGTCACTCACGTGGATGTGACAATTTAGACAGTTTTGGAGGGGGTTTTAATGAGTCATAATATGGGGAATGGGCATTCATTCATAGAGAGAACAAATATTTGGGTTTGTTAAGGGAGGGGAGAAAACTATATATTTTTGCATTGTTAATCTTCTTTTGGATATTGCCTTTGATAGATCTTAATCAAGACATTTAGGAGAGCAACTAAATTGGGCAGAAAGGAAGAGTTGAAACAGAGTAGCAACAGATTAATTGAGTTATTCTTTACCTTCATCTTATTTCTAGTTTTAGTTTTGAACATTTGTTATGATTGTAATTCCTTTTAATATTATGTTCATTTACTTTATTGAATTTCTAGTTATGCTTTAGTAGTAATTGATAGGGTTTGGATGATTATGTAAATAATATTATTTCCCTTTCTATTAGCAATTTGATATTTTTCATGTTCTTAAGTTGAACTTCTTGCAATTATATTCAATTGTTGGAATAAACCCTTTTAACATGTGAATGTTAACCAGTTATGTTAATTATAACTGTTTAGACATAGGAATTAAACAATTTAGGAAGCATATAATGTGTAAATTGAATTTAATCACTGAATTTAACTTAACAGTTATAAAAGTAGGGTATTAATTTATTTTCAATAGGTAAAACCTCTTTTGAAACAAAGAATTTACATTAATACACTACTTTGAAATTAGTAATTGAGTAGTAGATAAAATGTCTTATTTATGTTCATATTCATCAATTCCTATGAATTATTGTAAAGTATGTATATTATGTCAATTGGTTAATACTTAGTTAATTAAATAAACTATGTTTTATTATTTAATTGTTGAAATACCTGAATAATTAATGAAATTGATGTCTATTAATGGATTACCAGTGGTCTCACTGAACGATACTCTTATATTACAGTTATTGAACGATACTCTTATATTACAGTTATAACCCGTATTATTGTGGTAACATAATTACGAAATAAGAATTATAAATTTTAAAACTTATTGATTGACTATGCTTACTAATATACATCTTTTTATACACCAACAATTTATTTTATGTTACAATATATTATTTAATAATTAAAATTTATTTAAATTATATTTTATACATAAGAAATTTTAATATCATATTAACAAATACATGATAAATAATAAAATCAAGATTAAAACATTTTCCCGTAGCAATAATATTGGAACTCAGGACCAAACGTCACCAAAAGCAGGACAGATCCAGGAATTACAGGAATGAACTAAAACCAACTTATTTTCTGAACATGGCATTAGAAGATCATTACTTGTATATGAAACGGAAAAAGAAATCGGGAGAAGAAAACAAAACTTTGTTTGAAACGAGGATATGATCTGAATTGTTATGTTTGGATTCATGTCTGGCGAGCAAAGATGCCTCGTACCTGGCAGCTTAACCGGATCCATGTAAAGGCCCACTCGCTCTTACCAGAACATGAAGCCCCACCAGCCCAGGCGAAACTCTGTGTTTAAAAAAAATACGATTGTCTTTATTAATAAATAAGATATTATGGAATATAATATGTCTTTTCATAAAACTATAGAAATTTTTTTAAAAATTACAGAAATGCAGAAATATAATTTTTTTTATAAAAATATAAAATTTTAAAAATTATTTTAAAAATTTTGAATTTTTTGAAAAATTACATAAACAAATATTATATACATAAA
Source organism: Dalechampia spathulata (assembly GCA_948192965.1). NCBI lineage: Eukaryota > Viridiplantae > Streptophyta > Magnoliopsida > Malpighiales > Euphorbiaceae > Dalechampia > Dalechampia spathulata. The sequence goes on along the minus strand of CANYBF010887325.1, from coordinate 70,757 downwards.
ATACACTTACTAGATATTGAAAGATATTATTTTAATATATATTAAATATTTAATATCAAAATTTTAAATTGTTATTTTTTAGTATTAGTTTAGAATAATATATCTTTTATATTTTAATAATTTTAAATTACAAAATATATTATTATAGGAAATAATATATTATATATTGAAAAATAAAAAACTAAAAATTCTAAAAAAAAGAGAAAAATGGTATTTTTCAAAATAAAAAAGTTAAAAAATAGTTTTAAAAAGAAGAAAAATTAAAAATAAAATTTTATAAATACTTTACATACGTATCAGAAAAATAAAAATATTTTTTCAAAAACCTGTATTCCAGTAATTATTCCTATAATATATTTAATTAATTCCACAAAAAATTAATCCAGAGGATTACCAGATGATGTGATATTAAAGTTTGATTAATTATTTTAATTGAAGATACAATGAATGATTTGTATTAATGAATTATGGAGTACTTCCTAGTTCAAAAGTATATACGTGGCATGTTTTTTACAAATTCAATTCATATATATAAATTAATATTTATTAAGAAATTACATAGAAATATTTTTTAAAATTAAATTAAATCCGTTCTGTTTGTTAGTTTTGTTTTTGTTTACGAAAACATTGCAATAATTTATTAAATTTTGTATTTTTTTTTAATTTTCATAAACATGGATTAATTACTTTTGTTAATGGTACAGTTTTTTAGAATAATATTTATATTTCATTTAAACTATTATTTTTTAAAATCAAATACCATGTTAATTATAATTTTAATATTTACTGTTTTTATTAATGAAATGGCAATATTTTTAATTAATTTTATTTTTTAAAAATCCTTATATAATTATTTTAGACGTTTAATATAGAACAAACGGTAAATTGAATTTGTTAATTTTACGATTTACGAAAGAAACAAAATCGGCTTTCATCATCAAACAAACAATCACTAATTACATGCTGTAATCATAATTCTTTCGAATCCAGTAACTAACACCAAACGACACCCGTCAATATGAAAAAAAATAAGAAAACGACATCTGCTGCAAGGCGGGAACTCCACCACTCCAAATTTAGTGGCACTGTGGGACCCACAATTTAAATCCTTCCGGTTTTTTTTTTGTTCCCAAAAAATTCAAAAAAGTATCATGTAAGCTGTTCTCTTGAAACATTTCAGTTATCCGTTTAAATAATTATGACAATAAATAAATAAATTTAAAGAAACTTGAAAAGAAATTCTAACAATAATCTTCCATTCTTTTCCTTTCCCTTGGACACGAAAAGGAAAGAAAAGGTAGGGAAGCGAAACGAAAAGAAAGATCAACAAGAACACAACATAATCATAAAGAAATATCATCATTCCATTCGAACAAGTCAAAATTTCCTTGATCTAAATCAAACATTGTATCAGGTTCGAACATTGCTTCTTTACCTCGCCTTGCATACATCTTTCTTTTTTTTTTCCCGCTTTAGATCTGGTTGATTTCATCACTTCATTCTGCATTTCCGATTTTGTGGTTGATAGCTAGGGTTTTGCTCCTGTTTCGTTTTCCTCGTTGCATGTTTATTTATTTCTGCTTTTTTATTGTTCGATTTTAAATTTTACAGAAGATCTTTATTTTTCTTTTTTCTTGTTGTTTTTAAGTATAATAATAATGAGAATAATAAAACAAACTAGTTTACAGTTAACCTTTTTTTGTGAAGTGAAGATCGTCTGTTTGTCTGTAGTATTGAAACTTACTATCAGGACACATATGGTACATTTGAGGCGGTTACGAAAGGCATTTGAAATCCTTGTGGATTTATTCGTTTTTTGAACTGTGAACTTTTTGAAATTTGGTGAGCTTAGGCTGGTACTTTCTTTTGTGAACATGAGTAAAGAAATAATTGAGTAGCATAATGTGGATGATTTTTTGAAACTGTAGCTCTCTCTCCGTCCGTAATTAATTTTCCAGAAGGAAGAATTCTAAGAGGCTTCGCTATGAATGTTCAACGAGAGATGAGATTTGGTAGAAATGGAGCATATGACAGTACAAATGGAAATAATGGTCTCGAATTTGAAGGAAGAGATAGTTCCGGAGACGTTGTTTATGGTAATGAGAATTGCTTTCTTGGAGTACACACACAACGAATGAATCATTTGTTTCTTCAATTGTCTCTCCTCTATGACTTATTGTGGAAGTTGAATTTGACTTTAGGTAACATACGACCATTGGTTGAATGGCTGAACCGTATGATTCCTAATTTAAATTTGCCACTGGAAGCTTCGGAGGAAGAACTGAGGGCATGCTTGATTGATGGAACTGTTTTATGTAGCATTTTGAACAAGCTGAAGCCTGGTTTAATTGAAATGGTTTGTTCGCTTTCCCTTTTGAATCATGTGCTCCATGGTTCTGCTTTCTTTGTGCTTTAATTTTTCATTCAAGCATTTCTAATTTGAACCCTTTTTTTCAATTTTTTTCCTCGACCTGTCTCTCGGTTTCAGAGAGGCGTGACTGAGCCTGGACCTGAGAAAATAAAAATGTTTCTCGCTGCAATGGATGAAATGGGATTGCCTAGGTTTGTGATTGCTGATATTCAGCAGGTATGGAATTTTCTTTCATCAAATTAACTTGAAAAAAAATATTTTCGGCATCCATCTCCTCAAACCATGAATAGCCACGGCATCCCTGTCACCTGTTCCCTAGAGTTAATATTAAGAAAAACCTCAGTTGTTTGATTATTGAACCCTGATGTGAACCTTGTTTGGGTTCTGGTATGTTCTGAACCATCCATTTTAAATTTTCTATGCTCTTGGTGCAGAAAGAGTTGTAAAATTTCTTCCAGTACTGTGGCCATCCCATAACTTCTATCTTGTGCATCATATGAGACACTTTGCAGGGATATATGTTGCCAGTTCTGCAGTGCCTTAGCACACTAAAAGCACATTTCGATCATGATGGTGGGAAAGCGAGAACTCGCAATCATTCAAGAAGGTTATGGAATCTCTTGTTGGCAAATACCAAAGGAATGCATCAACATGCATTGGTACCTGGAGAAAACTTTGCTACAAATGGAGAAGGGATGCAAAGAAACCCTATTGATGAAACATACCGACTTGGTGTACATCACTCGGTTATCTCAGGTGTGTGAATTTCTGGGCAGACGTTAAAATTGAATGGATCAGGATTTCTAATACCTACTTGCATGAAAAGAATGGTTTAGCATTTGATCCTGTATTAGTCTTAGGATATTTTGTAACTGGTAAATAAATATATTCTTTTTTGATGCATTGTCTATTATGTTTGGATCAAGCTTATCTTTTCACGTGGTCATATTGGACTTGGAAGAAATTTAGGCAATTCGTGTTTCAAAGTTACATGCTATGAGTAGGAAATATATAGATTATAGTTTTTGTTTAGAATTGAACTAACATTTTTAATTGTTCGATCTTGTAATGTTTCCATTGATAATTTGTTGAAGAAATGTTTTCTTTTCCTTTTTTACATAAAATGTCCATCGAGGTATGGTTCCTGTGAAAGGCTGGTTGTGAATTATGCTACCAGATTAATTATAAGGACAATGAAACTGAAAGGCTGTTGGTCAATGATATAGTGTCTTAATTCCTACTGGACAATTATTTTTCTACACATTCCTTGGTCCATAGGCTTCATTTGTTTTTACATAATCAAAAGGACGTTGAACTCTAATCTAGAAAAAAAAATTGTTCTAAGTTCAAACTGAAGAATTATTTTTCGTTCAATGACAGATTTTAAATAGGTTAGGACAATTTCCGTTCCTTGCCAAGAGCTTGATATATCCACTATTCTTGAATCATGTTATTCTTACGCTACAATAACCAGGTAGAGGGATTGGTAGCAAACTGATGTTTTTCACCATGGGCTGCCTACCATGAATGGCTGCCAGTAATTGGCTGTCCCAGTTTTCTTTGCCATTCTTGAATTTGCTTCTTTGTTTACATGTCTACGTTTTAACTTATTTTCACACTTCTTTTGACTTTGTGGGTGATTTTATTTTCTAGAGCCATCTGCGTTGCTTCGTGAGGTTGAATACAAGGTTCCAGATGGTGACCCATTGGATTCTAACCTTTTGGAATTGATAAAATCTAATGATTTGGATGTAAGCTTCTCAACTTGAGTGTATTCATCTCCAGAAATTTTAACTATGTTATGCATTACATAGATCAACTTGGGATTTTGATGTTGATCTGATGGAATTTTTTTCTTTTTTTCTGTTTTCATTCCAATTTCTTTTGCAGAATGTCTCAACTCGAACTTTGTTCAGTTTAGCAAATATGATTTTGGATGATAGCTTTGAGAGAAAGAATGGTCATCTTCAGCATGTATGGCTGTGGGAGACACTTAGATGTCAATTTGAGCGTATTCATTGATTATCATAGTATTAAATTATTTTAATGGATAAATTTTCTGTATTTGGTTCTTTTACAAGTTCAAATGATTTGTTTTATTCTGATCCGTTTTTATGTCAGATGGCAAGTATGATGACGATGGTGGTGCAAGCTATTGAGCAGCGGTTTTCGACTCAAGCAGAGAACTTGAAAGATGTAATACCTTGAAATCTTTTTTCCTTATAGTTTCTCTCTCTTTGAGCAACTGCTTGCACATTTGTATCTCTGTATATGTGCATTATGTGATGCTTAATTGCTGGTGTACTTTATTACATGGTGGTGCTTGTATTGCCCAATGGTTTCAGCAAAGCAATGTTTACAATATTCGCACAAATAAGTTCCAATCTAGAATAAGAGTCCTCGAAACCCTTGCATCTGGGACTGCAAATGAAATGGAGGTACTTTAGTGAACAGTTTGAATTTTCAGCTTGCTTATGAGTTCAAATCGCATAATTGATCTCTATATATGCTGTTTTAACTTCACAGGTATTATTGGCCAACCTACAAGAGATAAAGGCAAGTACCATTTCATCTCTTACTTTCATATGCAGCTAGAGAAGCATATTGTATTTCTTCTTATCTTCTTTGTCTTTTCTTAGTGCCTTTTCTTTCCCAAGTGTGGTATGTTGATGCTAAATCTTAACCATTTCAGTACTTGTATATCTTTCTCGGTGAGTCAGAATGCAGAAACTTGTAAATTTGTAGTCTTTTTGCTGAACGTGGTTAAATGAGTGTTTATGCTGAATAAATCGCACATGTCTCTATTTGCTGTTCATGCATTCTCTAAAATTCTGTAAAGCAATTTGTAGAAATACCTAGTCATATTCCATTTTTTATAGTGTTTGTTGGTTCTGTATGCATTCATTACAGTACACTACACCTGTATTTGACTGCTTTTATGAGTAGTTTTCACGTCCTCATTAATTTGTAAGTAACCGTACAATATTCTTTTATCACATTGATTAAATTCTTAAAACTTTGTAGTTTGTATGTCGGTAGCAATTTGACATTCTTCCTAATTGATAAAAGGACTTGCTAAAGTTGCATGTGTATATGCTGTTGTATCTTCTGTTTTGTAGACTGAGAAAACCAAAATAGAGCAGAAGGAAAAACGTAATAAGCAGGATTTGCAGAGGTTAGAGGAAGAGAAAAGTCATAGTGATGTTGAGAAATTAGCTCTGAGACGGGAGCTAGAATTGTCCAAAAAGATGCATGAAGAGCATTGCTTACTGTTGGAAGTGCAAGCTAAGAAAACCAAGTTTGAATTTGAGAAGAAACTAAAGGAGCTCGAGTGTGTTCTAGCAGATTCAAGGAGCAGGGTGAAAGAACTTGAGTCATTCTCTGAATCGAAGTCTAAAAGATGGAAAAAGAAAGAACGCAAGTATCATAATTTTATGGATCATCAATTCAAAGCTTTAAAGGTACAAGTTCTTATTTTCTCATTCTTAATCTACTACTGTTGATGCAGTGTTATAATGTATTAATTGATGGAATGACACTGCCAGGAACTGAGAGCTTCTTCTGAATCTATAAAGCATGAAGTCATGAATACGAAAAGGAGTTATCTCAAGGAATTCCAATGCTTGGGTAGAATATTTTTCACTTTGGTTTACTGTATATTTCTTCTATGACATTGCCTTTTAATTGATTCAGCATTCCAACATGATGCACATATAACATTTATCTTGAGCAGGATATAAGCTGACAGAACTAGCTGAAGCTGCGGAGAAATACCATTCTGTGCTTGTGGAAAATCGAAGACTGTATAATGAAGTTCAAGATCTGAAAGGTGTTTGACTAGTGTAGCTCAAGACAAGTTTATTGGCCTCCTTGTTGTTTATGTTTATTTATTTCTTCTCGCAGGAAATATAAGAGTTTACTGTCGGATAAGGCCTTTTCTTCCGGGGCAGTGCAAAAGGCAAACAACCATAGAATATATTGGTGAAAATGGTGAATTGATCATCTCAAATCCCTATAAACCTGGAAAAGACAGCCATAGGCTCTTCAAATTTAACAAGGTTTTTGGTCCGGCAGCTAGTCAAGGTGAGAATTCTGTGCATCTTGGGATGTTTTCTTTCACATTATATTTCCTTTCCATTATTTTCTTGTGTAAAACTTAACACATAGGTAACGTTCTTTTATTAATTTAATGTATGCAATGTATATTTATGTGGGTAAATGTCATCACTTTCAGAGGAGGTATTTTTAGACACTCAACCATTAATCCAGTCCGTTCTCGATGGATATAGCGTCTGTATTTTTGCATATGGTCAAACTGGCTCTGGAAAGACTTATACCATGGTACTAAGAAAGTCTATAAATTATTCATTTCCAAGAATTTTGTTGTATTAAATTTAATTTGAACTTACGATTTTATGTTTGTTTTGGTGTATCCATCTACAGAGTGGACCTGACTTATTGTCAGAAGAAGATTGGGGGGTCAACTATCGTGCCTTAAGTGATCTTTTCTACATCTCTCAGAGCAGGAAAACCTCCATCAGATACGAGGTTGGTGTACAAATGGTTGAAATATACAACGAACAAGTTCGTGATCTACTCTCTAGTGGTGGTCCTCAGAAAAGATATCCTTCATTTCTATACATTTATTTTAGTTATTTTCAGCCCTGTCTCCATGATTGAGATTTTTTCTTTGAACTTTGTTCAAATACTTTGATCTTCCCTTGTCGTTTCATGAGTTAATACTCGTTCTTAATTAATTCTCTCAAACAAAAGGATAACGTCAATCTTATTATCTCAATTTTGATGTAAAAAGTGCATATTTCTTAACTTGCACACACTAGGGATTTGGAGTATTACCCAACCAAATGGTTTGGCTGTCCCTGAAGCTAGTGTGTACTCTGTTAAATCAACAGCTGATGTTATGGAGTTCATGAATATCGGGTTGATGAATCGTGCCATGGGTGCTACAGCCCTGAATGAAAGAAGTAGTAGATCCCACAGGTTGTGTTCCTAATAAAGGTTTTTAAGTAATGATCAGACGTTAATATTTTTGAAGATTTTCATTCATTACCTCTTTGCAGCGTTCTCACTGTTCATGTTCGTGGCACGGATTTGAAGACTGGTTCCATTTTGCAAGGTAATCTACACTTGATAGATCTTGCTGGTAGTGAAAGAGTGGAGCGATCTGAAGCAACTGGTGATAGGCTGAAAGAGGCTCAACATATAAATAAATCACTTTCTGCCCTTGGAGATGTGATATTTGCCTTGGCTCAAAAGAGTTCTCATGTGCCCTACAGAAATAGCAAACTAACTCAAGTGCTACAAGGTTCTTTAGGTATTATTACGAATATAAATATAATAGTTGTAACTTTGCTTCAAAATGTGTAATTTAGTTATGTTCTTTTAGATTATTTAATAGCAACTTATAATTTTTTTTTTCTTCCATATTCTAGGTGGTCAAGCAAAGACACTCATGTTTGTCCAGCTCAATCCAGATGTCGAGTCTTATTCTGAAACCATAAGTACATTGAAGTTTGCAGAGAGGGTTTCTGGGGTTGAGTTAGGTGCTGCAAGAAGCAACAAAGAAGGAAGGGATATTAGAGAACTTATGCAACAGGTTGTAGGGTGTCATTTTTCTGATCATTAGTGCTGCTGTTGTCTGACGTATTTCCTTGTTCTCTTCATTCTAGCGATAACTAGAATTTCTACTTTAATCGTGTAAAACAAGCATCAGTGACAATGGGAATGCTCGATTACTAGCTGCATTCTTTCACAGACCTCAAGTTTATGTGCTCAGTCCTAAAGTTATTGCCTGATCTCGTATTAGTTTACTAATTTAAAGTGAATTGTGCAGGTCGCATCCCTAACGGATACCATCACAAAGAAAGATGAAGAGATTGAGCGGTTGCAACTGCTCAAGTTCAATGTCAATGGCGTGAAGCATGGTATGAGCTCACACAGGAGTGATTCTTCCTCTCCACGAAGAAGCTCACCTGGAAATTCAGGTCGTAATCCTAAGATAGTTGGAGGGAAAGGATCAGGATCTGAGAAAGAGGCTTCAGATATGGAGAACAGTTCTGATAACAGCGAGAAACGTTCTGAAAATGATTCTCTGCGCCCAATGGATGATGTCAGACATCAAAAGGGTATCTTGCCAGGGCCAAAGTCAAGGGGTGATCTAAGAGTTCGACCTGAACTATCTCCTCAGGCAAAGCTCAGAAGAGATGCTGAGCTATTGGGCATTGGGGATGCAGATTCCGATGAAAGATTAAGTGACATATCTGATGCTGATCTTCCAATGGGAGCTGAAACGGATTCAGTAAAGTTCAATCTTTTCCCTGAACCTGCTAAACATTCACTTGGAACTGCAGGACCAGTTGAAGCTCCTGAACCAGCAAAATCACCTGAAATTGCAAGGCCAGTTCAAATGTCAAAGCCAACTGATAAAGCGGAGAACCCCAAAAAGTGAGTATCATCTCAAATATAATATGGTTTCCGTTTTTCTATGAATGAGGTATTTTTTTACTTTGCTAGATAATAACCCACCTCAAAATTAACTGACATATGATACTTGTGGTTACAGACCACAATTCACACCTAAGCTTCCAAAGCCGCCGCAAAAATTGGCACAACCAAGATTGTCACGCTTGTCATTGACTAAGAGCTCCACTCCGAAGATTTCTTCATCAGGTACATTTTTCGAACCTTCCATCTTTCCAATACTGTCGGTTTTTCATCAGGTATCATATATTTTTCCACACTTAGCCACCAACTACATGTATGCATCCATGTCATTTTATATTTTAACCACCTGTGACAGCCTTCTCCATCTTTCCTAACAGCACCTAGGAAAATGTCTCTCGGTAATTCCTCTGCAATGAGACCATCAAAGCGTTGGCAGTAATATTCTCAAGGATTTGTACATGGTGTAAGAATTGACACTTTTAGCTTGTAAATTATAACTTGTAACCCGCTACTTCTTCCCGAAGTTCGTTTCTTGGTTCCGTTCAACCCTTGGAAATGTTTTACTCTGGAAAGGGATGACTGGAAACTTTCCATGTTGATGTAATATGTACAGTCTCAACAATCTTAGTGTTAAGGTCCACGGCTTCGTGGGCTCATGTGGTCGATCTCATTTTAATTTAGATGTTTATGTCAATTCGCCTCTTGAATTTTAAAATTTTCACTTCTAAATTTACCCAATTTTAAAAATTTTGACCAATTTACTTCGCTTAATATGGCAAATTGTGCCTTTTAATTTCTACTAGCTATAACATATGAAAAAAAAAATCACCAAATTGAAAATTTTATACAAATAAATAATAACTTATCCTACTTTGGACAAAAAAAATTCAAATTCATATAAGAATTTTTTTTAGAAATTGAAAAATTGAAAAGTAAATCGATCATACAATTTTAAAAATAGGTAAATTGGTCGAATTATCATTAATTTGTGCCCAATTCAATGAAAATAAAATAACCTATAAAGAAAAATAAAAACAGTTCTGAAATGTCCAGTTAAGTATCATCATCCACACTGTACGCCCTGCCACACTGGAACGTTTCCTTCACAATCTCAATCATAAAATTAACGTCAAAAGATTCTTCATACCCTTAAACCCTGTAGTTTATTCAACTTAATTTCCTTCTCAATTCTCTCCATAACTCTCTGGGCTATCTTTGATTTCTCCTTTGGATGCTCGGAGCTCTTGGTTCAATATTATTGAAGATTTTTGATAAAGAAAGGTTAGTTTTGGTTGCAGAATTTCAGTTCTCTTATGCTATTAATTCATATCCATTGGGAATGTAAAACTTCTAACTCGTTGACATTTTCCCAAACACTTTGGAATCGTTATGTTGTTTTATCTATAACTCTTCCCTTTGTTATTCACATTTGCTACTCGATACTGATAATGCATATGCAAGAGGATTGGTGAATGGTATAGAGAAAATGATAGAAAGAAAGAAGAGCTCTGGTCGATTTCATAGACCATCACTTACATACGGCTCAAACAAAGTAGGCAAGGCTGGTCTTACTAATTTTGATGTTAAAGATGATGCCCCAAAACAATCTGGGAGTAGAAATCACCATACTGAGATATCGAGCACAACGAAGCTTATTTCAGCTGTGGGGCAGATATGGGATCTTGTAAATCATTCTTCTCTTTCTGAATCGAAGTTAAAAATCGATAGTCGTGCCCTGGTTGATCCAGTTGGGAAAGATGTTCCTGTGGCAACTTTTAAGGATGGTGGTGGTTATTGCATTAGTTGCAGTAGTGATGTTAGGGTTGATGTTAATATTGAAACTTTGCTGCCACCAGAGCTTTTTAGTGTTACCCAGAAGATATCAATGTTTAGACATCGTAGAAAAGATTTTGCGGGAATGTTATTTTCCCGGTTTCTGAAAAGTAGTGAGGACTCAGATCAGTCTTGGAAGGGAAAGGTGATCGGAAGTTTGGGATTCTCATCTGGCTCTGAAAGGATGTATGGAGGAATGAGGCAGATAATTCCTCTTGAATGTTTGTATCCTCTTAGCCTCACTAAGATCACTAAGGACACGAAAGCTGATAAAACCTGTATTTCAGGAACTACTGATTCGTGTGTTGATTTCTCCAAATCAAAAGATGCATCTTTAGATGATGACATGAAAATGACAACAGAAGAAGAAACTGTTGGTTCTCTTTGCTCTGATAATTTTCTTGGGGATCTTCATGGTAATGACATAGTTGATAATGTTTCGATGGCACAGAGTTCTAATCTTTATGGGGATCATCATATTGACATGTTAATTCCACACAGGATCCCATCTGGAACACTCCAACATAATTCTGATCAAAACACAATAAAACAGTCTAATGACCTTATTCCTGAGAACAAAAAATCAGAGGATGTGTTTTCATCAGCATTCGGAAGACCTCATTATGGTGTTGCTAAACAACAGCATGCTTATGCAGGAGCATTTGCTGGTATCTTTGTGAGCCTTTGTCTACATCCTGTTGACACAATAAAGACAGTTAGTCAGTCTTATCAAGTAGAACAGAAATCTGTTTGTGACATTGGAAGATCAATTGTTTCTGTCAGAGGTAAATTTAGCATGTAAAACAGAAGTTCTTTTATCTGTTGTTATCTTGTATTTCTGTTTATGTATCTGTGAATCTTTGCTATAGACTTACTAGATAGAGTTTCAGGTTTATCTGGGCTTTATCGTGGAATTGCAAGCAATATTGCATCTTCAGCTCCAATTTCTGCCATATATACTTTCACCTATGAATCAGTTAAAGCATCTCTGCTTCCTCTTTTCCCTAAGGTGGCATTAATTTTCTTTTTGGCTCTCTCATTTATGATTGCTTCCATACTCTGGCTTCTTGTGCTGGACAATGGAAAGACAGACATAACAAAATGCAAATCTTTTTTGCATGGTCTTCCTTGTAATATCTTAATGTTATGCTCATCTGCCTTCTTAAAAAACCATATCCTTCTTCTTTTCGCAGGAATATAATTCCATGGCTCATTGCATTGCCGGAGGATCTGCTAGTGTCGCAACTTCCTTTGTTTTTACTCCTAGTGAGCGTATAAAGCAGCAGATGCAAATCGGTTCACGCTATCATAACTGCTGGTAAACCATTTACATCTTTTATTTCTCAACGTAATCTGTGCGGTGCACAATGTAAAATTTCCTCAGGAACAATTTGTTAGCTTAGTTTCTTGCTCTTATTGGCTGTTATGTGCTTTCCTGCATCCTTGACTCTTGCAGCTTTCTATTTTATTAACTGCTATTTCCTTGTTATTCTCATGTCTTTCAGGAACGCATTGACTGGAATAATTGGCAGTGGTGGTTTATCTTCACTGTACACTGGTTGGGGGGCTGTTCTTTGCCGAAATGTTCCCCACTCAATTATCAAGGTTTAATGTTTCTAGAGAGATGTTTTTTTACTCATAAATGACAATTTCAGGTTGTTGAGTAGTTCAAAAAAATTTTCCAATTTAATAATAAACTTGCAAATTGAATCAGTTTATCATAAAGAAACTCATTATTCCTAACCCTGCTTACAAATAAAAGTCATGTCTTGGTTTGCATGGGGTAACACTCCTCTTTTGCATATCGATGAAGTTTCGAAAAATTTTGAGCTTCTGGATCATTTTATACCTCCAGTTTTGATCTCCGCAGTTGTGTTCTCGCGGTCTGTTTGCTCTTCTGCCTTTTGATGCGGCGTCTCATTTAAGACGTTACTTTTTGTGCAGTTTTATACATATGAAAGCTTGAAGCAGTTGATGTTGCCATCACAAAATTCTACTGCTCAATACGACACAATTCAAACAGTTTGTTCCTCTCTTTTTTAAACTTTTTTTCTTGTTTAATATCTGCAGTATATTTTATCACCTTTCATGGTGGTTTATCTAATTATTGCTGGTTGCCAAATATCAATGACTTTTTTCTAGCATTATTGGCTTGGTTATAGTGGGTTCATATATTTATTTTCAATTTCTTTTTGCAGCTTGTTTGTGGAGGACTAGCAGGATCAACAGGAGCTTTATTCACAACTCCTTTAGATGTGGTGAAGACAAGATTTCAAACACAGGTTTGCAAACTAATCGAACTCTTGTTTCCCTTCAAATAAAGTCCCGTGTCTTGGCGTGCAAAACCAAACGAGACCGCAAGATTGAACTGAACTGACCTTGTTTTAGTTTGAAGGTTTATAGATTCTTTAGAATTCCAGTTTGGTTTGATTTTTAAATTAAAAATTTTTGATTTAAAAACATAATAAATCGAAAAAATTAGCTTAAAAAAAACCCGATAATCCAACCAAATGATGAATTTTTCTTTGGATTGACTTGCATGACCAAACTCATTGCTAGAAGTGGTTATTTTGAATTGACTTTCCTTAATGCACCTTTTCCGCTCGGCAGCAAGCATTGCATATCTTTTCAATGTTTAAGTTATTGGCAGGTTCCAGGTTCCAAGAACCAATATAACAGCGTGTTTCATGCCATAAAAGAAATAGGCAAGAATGAGGGTCTGAAGGGCCTCTACAGGTGCTGGGTTATCTCTCACGTGCATATTCTAAATTCTAAAACAACTGAATTTTATTTATCTAAGTGGTCTTTTTGAGAAGCTACAACTTTAGTAGTAGTTGTTACTTTGAGCCTTACGAACGATTTACAAGGCTAACGTTTTAGGATAACGATCTTGAATTTTACCAGTTAAAGAATTGATAACCTATAACTGCATATTTATTCAGTATATAAACGATTTTGTTTCCATGATCAGGGGGTTACTTCCAAGATTAGTAATTTATGTATCTCAAGGGGCACTCTTCTTTGCATCATACGAATTCTTCAAAAGATTATTTTCATTAGAAGTTGCACAATTCGGATCCTGAAGGATTCTGCAAAACGAAGTTTCGGAAGATTGCCCAACATAATTGTGATCATCATTGTCAACATCAAGGGATCCTGATCCTCATTACCAGTTTCACAAAAGGTTCTTTCATGATAATGAGAATGGTGCGCAGAAACCCTGCTTTAGATATTAAAGATTAAAGAAGACATTCTCCAGCTCATACGTGAAACTGCATATAAAGAAAAACAGGTTATGGATGAACAACCTAAACATGGATCAGGCAAAAATTTTTGATTTCCCCAATTTCTGTTGCTTAAAAGCATTGGCAGATAATAAATCTGTTGTATCATTTGATTTTGGAAACTGATAATGTAGATGTATAGATGAATCCCTCGAATGGCGGGGAAGTCTGTTTTTGGCCACTGATCACAAGTTTATTGAAGCTATAGGAACTTTGGAAAGAAGCAATAACCTTAGCTAATGAATTGATTTTATTAGAACTGAACTAGAACATGGCAGCAGGAATCAATTCAATTGAATCAATTAAATGATCAATAGCTAATCTAATCTATTGTCTAATATGAATAAATGGAGAAAGACTTTCAAGCTCCGCACGTTTCTTTGCTTCCCTTCTAAATGGCTTCCTGTTAGGCCACCACAACCGATCAATTCCACTAGATTGCATTAATATGCTATTACTACTATTACTATTTGAATGCTTCTTTAGTTTGGTTTCCTTCCGCTTTGATTTTGTGTGCAGCCGTGGCGAGGGTGTTCGGGGCCCTACAGTCCTGGAACTCGTCAATCTGTCAAAGCATTCGAGAACATACTAGTCATATAACGCTTGGATCACTCTCGCAGGGAATCTAGACCCATTTTCTGAACACTTATTATGACTTCGTAACAAGAAAAAAGGCGCCAACGACAAAAAAAAACTGACCTCTCATCATCCCTCTCTAGCCATGTAGACAACTCCTTTAGAGGGTCGCAAGCAGCACATATGTACATCTTTGGAGGGCGAGGTAACTTGATACAATCAATATGATACCACTCCTTGCATTGTTCACAGGTGACCTTTGCTCCATCGTCGTAAGGTTTTCGACAAATGCAGTACAGCATGCTTCGAGCTCTTAATGACTGCATGGTGCCAAGAAAAGAGTAAAGACATATAGTGCTAACATAATAAAGCCACAAAGAATAGCCATTTAACTATGTTTTACGTAGTCCAGATCATTACCTTTAGTTCTTTGTCTAAGTAAACCGGTAAATTTTCAACTTCTGAAACAAGTTCAAAAACTTTATCTAGACTAAGCGCACCAGAATCTGATATAACCTGCAGGAAAAAGGAACTCAACATATTAAAATGCTGTAGAATTTAATTTTTGATGGAAGTAGTTAGCGAAGCACTTTTGACCTTCCTGGCACGATCTGCCCACTGCAAGCCTAGTTGCTCAAGTTCCGTGAGATTCCTCCAGAAGTAATCTTCTGGGTTTATATTTATCAACTGTCCCTGTGAATAATTATAAAGCACAATTTCAATCTGATAAGTTTATTAAACCGGGATTAAATATTGTAGCAGAGAGAGAGACAGGCAATCAATGAAATGCACATTTTTACATGTCCAAACATCATCTTTACAAAACATAAAATCAACAGATTCCCTTTCCTACGGAATAACTAGACATGGCATAGCACAATGGGAATAGAAAAAAAAAAGACTTCAATTGGCAAATGGTGAGGAGCATCTGCCAAGACTGAAAGTGAGTGGAGTTATTTCTTTGCTTTGGAAGAGGGATCAGGAGATGGCGACTCAAGTTTGGAGCAAATTGCCAATAGCTTGTGAGGTTTCATGATATGTATCATTCACTTTTATTTGTAACTGAACTGTAAGGCTAGTTGTGGTTTATGGAGAAAAGTAAAACAGTCGGAGGCGTGTTCAGCTGCACATTGTATTGTGTGCATTGCCATCATAACTGTCAGAACTTTTAAGGACGTAAAAATATCTAAATCCATGAGCAGGTTTTAAACCCCAAAGCAAATGGTGGAGAATTAAGGCAATAACGTGTTCTCAGATAACGCTCGAGACAACCAGTATCAGAATCTTATGAAGGATGCATTTGATAACATAATTAAAACAACCAGCAGTACCTCCTCCATGTGCCCCTGAATCTGTTGAATCGTAGGATTGTTTACACCGTCCAATAATCTCCCAACCTTTACTCTCCATGAATGTCTTGAAAGTGCTAATTCAAGGTCACATTTATCTTGTTGATCATACACACCAGCCACTTGCACTGCCTGCACAAGTTAGAAATTCAACTTGCAACACTTCTAATATGTCATAACAATAAATCAAAAATTAAGGGAAAAGAGAACTATTAATTAATGCATCCTCAGGAATCGGCATTACAGTAAAAGAAAAAGGAGAAGATAAGAACCTTTAAAGCAATCATCAACTTCTCACAGATAATGCTAAGATCTCTATCCAAGTATGATAATACAGAATCCAATATTTCTCTTAAGCATGTTCTGCACTCCAAGGCTTGATCCACAACTTGTTGCAATTTATTACATTCCTCGATCCTGTGAAATTCAGCAGCACATGATTGATAAACATCTTACCATTATAAACACAACACATATTAATACACTGTTTGTGGTAGAGCAAAATCTTCAGGTCAAAAAAGAGTAACATCTTCAAATGCATAAAAAACTATAAACTATAAAGTTCATTTCAAGTCAAACTGAAAACTTTCTTAAAGCAACCTATTTGCAATATATTAGCATCTCGGTAATTCCAGCTCAAGCACAGGAAGAGAGGGAGAAAAAATATTACTCAGCACAGGAACTTTGAACATAAAACATAGAATTTCAGCTTAATACCGAATGGAAAATTGTTTGGAATCAGATACAAGTTTCATCAGCATTCTTAATTCAGGTTGTTTCCCTTCATATCCCTGTACCAAAGATAAAAAAAGATTGAGATGCATATATGAACGTCTTGTATGCAATCCAAGAAAAAGAAAATTAATTCATACCAGGGGAGCTGCTCCATTTTTAAGTACTGATGGATCCTCCAGAAGATGGCAATAAGTACAAACATACAATTCCATATTTTTCCCATCAAGTGATGTTCGCTTTCGACACTGCAAATGGTAGCTGTCCATATAATAACACAAGAATATCAGAAACACAAGCAAATGCCAAACAGAAACATATAGTAACCAAATATGAAAGCAGAAGGTAACCAAATTGTATCCAATATAAAGAATGGGATTTCTGTTAATCTCTGGACACGGAAACACCAATACCCGTGGTATCAGAAGTCTATTGCATGTGTAGATGTATTAACTTTTGAGTTTAATTGCTGAAATATATTACATTGAAGCCATAACGAATGAGTTGACTTGAAAAATCAAGCATCAACTGAAGACTGAATACATATAGATTACTGTTCTTCTAGACATGGAAAAAAAGCAGCACTCTTCAACATAGCCCTAATACCTTACCAGTCTTTGCATGTTGAACATGTCAAGAACTCCTGATCTTCATCGCATTCAATGCAGCACATGAATGTGGTTCTTGCTTTTACACCCTGTGACTTGCCATAGATGGACAGAGATACCTCTAGTGAACGTTTGATCTGAACATTATGGTACAACGTTTGAAGCATCCCAGTTAATTATAAGCATGATACATCTTATACTGGAAATATTAATAACGTAAAATCTTGTTTGCTACCTTTTCTAAAGCACCCAGAAAAGGAGTTCCATCATTTACAAAAAACCATGCAATTTCCATGCCTTGTTGCTTCCATGTTTCAATCTTTTCAACTTCAGATAAAACCATATCTAGCTCTGAACAACTAAATGCAACATCCTTCCCAAGTTCCTGAAATTGAAAAAGGAAATCATATTAGCTACATGGAGATGGCACATCAGATAACTGCAAAAAGAAAAAAAATGAAATACATTTAGATAATTCTCAAAAGCGCAAGCATTAAGTGAATGCAAAGCAAACAGTTTTAAAACCCTAACTCGTTGGAATGCTTTTTTCCAAAGGAAGTGAATATCAACACAACATAAGTGATACGTTATAGATGGGTTGGTTTAGCTATATTTTCAATTGACATGAAAAAGAAACGCAAATGTAGAAGGAAGGATTACGAAGAATGACACAATTATAATTTTCAAATTTTCACATTTTCTGATCCTATCTTTCTCAATTCTATTCATCGGTCACAATCTTTGAAGTAAAGATCTTTGAAGTAAAGATCGCAACATTACCATACCTTCAGTTCTAGTATTTGAGACCAAGTACGTTCTTCAGACTTGAGATGAAAAAATTGATCAACTTGTCCTTGCCACAACCTATAGTAACAGCCACATGTGAAACACTTACGCAATACAATAGACCAAAGCAAATAAAAAAAGCAACACTGACAGAACGCAACTACAATGCATGCAGATTTCAAATTTTATTTTTAGATTGGTTAGTGGTGCTAAATCTCAATTTCGATTGAAGGAAATTTTTGCTGCAGTGGGTGGTACAAAATAGCAATACAATGCCTGCGAAGACTTGAATCATGAGCACTGCATACCCACATACCATATGAAGCCATTGGCCCAGGCAGTTCATAAATTTCAGATCATGGACAAAAGCAAAGAAATTTCATCTCATCATTGACTTAGCGCCAACTCAACAATAAGAACCACACAAATGAAAGAAAAGATGTACTAGATCATTAATGGTAGAAATTTGGGGGGGAAGAGGGGGGAGGGAGGGAACTTGTACAATTGATGAAGAATTAAAATGCCTCCCGAAAAAGAAAAATGTAGGACATCATGAAGCAAAGAGAAACCTCAGATACTTAGCAACCAAAACTTATGTTTCCCATTTAGATTTAGTAAGGATGCCGTATAGCTAAAACTGATATTACTCAGAATGGGACAAGAGTATTGCAGCGACCATGGATAAGATGCAAACATATTACCAGCTATTTTCAAATGCAAACATAACCAAGAATATAAAAACCCATAATGATTTTCAGTGGATACATGGGCTCAAAGTATTAAATAGTCACATTTCCAGTTGCTATACAAATTGGATTGCAGCCTTGTGTTCTATGGAAGAATATTTTGGAGCCATATTGTTGACTTGAGTTGCATATGCCAACAATTAACACATATCTACAGAACATGAATGCGCCTTTATGCTAAAAGTTGCAGAAGGAAAAAACTATTTTGAGATGTAAGAACTCACTTGTGTTTTTGTATAGCATTTACAAGTTGATCAACCACCAATGGGAAGGAAATATTGAAAACCTGGCATAAGAATTAACATGAGCAAGAGCCGAAACAAACACGAAAGGTGAAACAAAGGGGTGAGATGAAAATACCCGAGCTTTCTCAAGAATCTCTTCAGCCTCGCTCAACTTCCATCTCTCAAAATTGCTACGCACAGGAATTACCTCCTTTGCTTTTCTGAGCCATTTGACACCATCCATTAAGGAAGTCCACAAAGAACCAGATACAGATGAAACGGAAAGATTCTCTGATGAATTTATCAAGTTCTCAACCTCCTGCAGTCAAGAGTAAATGGAAACCTAAAGCACATGAGCCAACTAGAAAAAACAAAGTGCTCAAAAAGATAAAAGAGAATGGCACACACTTTACAATAAAAGAATCTGAGAAAAGAAAAGCAAAAGAAAAGGAGGAGCTGTTTTATTTCCTGTTACTGAGTGATCAACTCCAGGTAGAAAGAAGTGAAAAACAAAATTGACCAGATAATCAGGGATACATGCAAAGTATCATGAGCAGGGAAAATATAGGCATGGCAACGCACAGCAACAAGGTATTCCATATTCCATAACAAGATGTTTTTACTTCCCAATGAACAGCATAACAGAAGTTGCCAAATGTTAACAAACATCAACTACAAATTACAAACTAAAAGAATTGCAACTTTCCAAATTTTATAACCATGTACTGAAAAGGCATTCTTTTCTTAGGAAAAGAAAAACATTCTTCATTATATAAATCCAATGATAAGACATTAGAGAAGGAATAACATATGACATTTCTGACCTCCAAACACGGACTTGCATAGCAAAAAGAAAGCGCCCTACTGCACCATTGAAGCACAGAACAAGCAGCTTGAAGTTTTGGAATCTCCAGAAAGTCAAACCCAAGAGATGAACCATCTCTTATGGTGGTCTCTATTCTAGTAATCAGAAGTTCAATCCTAGCACTAAGATTATTGTTCTGGCCATCACCAATGTCACTTGTATCCAATATGCACCCTGCCTCCTCTGATGCAGAGCAGGCAACCTGCTTCCATTCCTCACAATTCTTCAAAACCATTTCAAGCATTCTTCTTTCATCCAAAGTTATTTTAAGTAACTTGGACTGTGAAACCAACTCCTGCATGAAATTAAAAGCTTTTTAATGATAATAGTAAGACTGATCTAGATGTTAGCCAACAAACTGTATGCTGGATTTTAGCATCAAACCATATACTGGATTTTAGCATCAAACCTTCAAGGTTTCAAGTTGAAGCAGAGAGCAAGAGCTAGAATCTGTGGATGACAAAGATTCTAATAATGTCCCTGCATTCTTTAACCAGCACTTGGCTTTTGCTACAGCATCTTCCACATCATCTAAAGTAGGCAGAATCACAGACAAATTTGCTGCACTCCTACAAGATTAAAAATTAAAGAGTTTAATCAAATAGAAAGCAAGATAAAACTCAAAAAAGTCACAAAGTGAAGTAAACCATGCTCAAAACCTTAAAACATCCTCAAATTCGGTCATTTGAGCTTCATCTTCAAGAACTTCCATTGCTTTTTCCTCCCACCACAAGGCAGCTGTGAGCACTCCAGACATATCAACAAACAATTGCTCATTCTCGATCAGCAGCCTGAGGAAAAAAACACAAATGTCACTCATGCAGTGAAAATCTCATTGCTAGATACAAACAATAAAATCATTATTATGGCAGGTCCTTCAGCAGTATCAGGGCAAGAAGCATACACAATAGATTCTTTCATAAGTTGCTGAATGTAATCCAAAGGCATTTTAGAATTGCGTGCCTGCAAAACAAGAGCCAAAATAACTTAACCATCAATGCAAAATAATAATGTAGCGATTATTATCACATAGCAATTTATAGACATATAAACCAATAGACAAATTGAGTACTGTGAGAGCAGAAGTGAGACTGGTACAAAAAGAAACCATTTATATTCATAATAACCACCAATTAATGTGCTTGTCTGGAAAAATGAGGGATAAAAGAAAAAAAAAATCTCTTACCTTCAGAGCTTTTTGCCTGCAGAAAGCCTTCTTCAACTCAACCTCAAGAATAGACAACTTATCAACTGTTAAAAAAATGAACCTTCTGTCAGGACACAGCAAAATGGTGAAGACAGATCATCATAATTAGTCTTGGAAAAGAAATGACCAAGATTATGAACATTTGAAACCTTGAATTCTTAAAACTGATCCATCTTTCAGAAGGCCTTGTAATTCATTAACTACATTATCTTGATCTTCCTGTTCACTAACATTCGCCAAAATATTGTCACAACGGGAAATCCATGAAATAGCATCAAGGTGATGCTGCTTTAGAAGCATCAACTCTGGTACGTTAACACTAAAGTTTTCCCATTCTCCCAGAAGCAGTTCAACAGTCTGCATTTAAAGTTCAAATTTTAAATCACAAACTTGTCAAGATTTAGAATTGGAGAGAGAAGAAGATGTGATCTATGTCCTCACATTTAAACTGATAGGATCTTTCAAAACTTCTCTGCAACAAGACTGGCATGACTCAGCACGTCTTACTAAATCCAAAAGCATTTCTTCTTCTGGAAGCTCAACTTGAATATCAGATATCTATTCAGAAATACAATGAAGTTGTAAAACATACTGTGCAAGTACATGAAGGTATGTGAATCCACCAAATAAAGAAATTCATTTTACCTCTGACTTCAACATGTAGACGATACTCATATCAACAGCACCAGGACATTTTTCTGAGATGCATTTCCTTGCACATCCCATCCATGCCTAAACAATGAGCATGATCATATTAGCAACAAATATACAAGAGGTAGCCGTTATATACTAATACGATAAATTCTCAAATCCCTCACATGGCAAAAGGACTATAGGAAAGAGTGAGACTATGAACATTCTAAATTTAATTACCATCAATAAGTGTTCATGAAAGCAAACAATGTGAGACTCGTAAAGAAAATATCAGTAACAGCATAACAGAATTGAATCTCATGATGAGAAATCAAAATATACTTAAAAGAATTGTCTTTTACAGTCAATAAAACAGTAAAACTGTAACAGCACATTCTTAGATCCATTTTCAATCTAAATCCCTACATTTAAGTCAACCATTAGACATGAAGGAATATCAGAATAAGTCAAAACATCAAGATTTCAATGTAAATCTCTACATTTAAGCCCTGCCACTCTGTCAAAAAAATCGAAACTCGATATCTTGATAAAGTTACCTTTGCTGATGAAATTTTTTGCAACAATTTCGCACTTTCTTTAATATAAATTGGGGAACCACAAGCTCTTGTGAACAATGACTCCAACTCAGAGATCTGAAGTGATAACAAAGAATTAGTCATTTGCTGCTTTGAACGTGGAACTGAATAGTTACAAAAGGTACATATGACAGAAAATATAATCACAGAATTCAATACAAATAATTATTAACGGTATGCATGAAAGATACTT
This sequence comes from Dalechampia spathulata, assembly GCA_948192965.1. NCBI lineage: Eukaryota > Viridiplantae > Streptophyta > Magnoliopsida > Malpighiales > Euphorbiaceae > Dalechampia > Dalechampia spathulata. The sequence continues at coordinate 48,289 of CANYBF010887325.1, read as the reverse complement.
TTAAACATGATGACAGAGCAGATACAATTTCCTGACTCAACAGCCTGGCTTCCTCTGCATGCACCTGTAAAACATAATCAAACGGAAGTTTTATCAATTTGCATACAACAAAAATGCAAAAGCAGTAACTACTCGTAAAGCCACCACAACCTTCATTTTAAGATGCCCAGGCTCATTACATGGCACAGGATCAAATTTTAGCAACTCATCAACATGCTCCAAGTTGACTCTTGTGTTATCACAACTGCCATTACAAGACCATTTTTCAATTTTAGACAGACAGTCTCTTATTCCTTCCGCCCACTTCTGAGCTACAATTATATTCTTTGCCATCTCCCGCACCTAAAACACACAATGAAATTGTATCAACTGTCAAACGTTAGTTTCATAACTTATGAACCTGACAGCAATGCAAACAAAAAAGCGTTGATATCTCAAAGTTCACCTGATCCATCTCCGAACCAGCCCAAAGAAACTGCTCAGCCTCCTTCAACAAGGCAGAAAATGTATCACTATTGTATGGATTCTGAAAAATCTTATGACAGCGTGAAAGCCATTGTTCTGAAAGATTGATGAAACTGACATTCCCACCTTTAACCTACAAGGTCACAAAGCCAAAACAAATTGCACATTGAACTGCTAGCAGAGGCATATAGTAGCACAATACAATTTACACTAAAAATATAAGTAAATACCACCAGTCTAAAAATATGGCATTAGATGCCAAAGAATAGTGTATTGAACAAGCCAATATTTCTAATATAATACAGTGCAACACTTTCCACTTTTCTAGGAACACCATTTGACCATTTACAACCACAACTTGAACACCACCTGAAATATCATAACAGTTTACCCACCACCAACAGACCAAACATAAAATAGCATAGAAAAACTGTGACAATATTTCTATGATCTTTAGTTAGATAAGTCTCTGCCCTTTAACCCTTGATTCACATTCCATGTAGATCACAAGCAGCCACCACTTTTCTTATTCCAAACTAATAATTTAACCAATAACATATCAAGGAAATTATTTCTAAAAATCCAAAAAAATAGAAGTCCTACATGTGAAAATATTAGTTCCTGGCTGAAATATTTGCAGACATTTAGTGATTGAAGTTAATCTATCCAATAATACAACTAATCAATTATATAGCAAGAGACAAGCAAACCTTCTTCATCAAAGCATTCATCTCATTGTAACATGAGCCATGCCATGGTAAGTTATTATTCTGCAACCTCTCATCAGAATCAAGTGTATCCATCACAAGCAATAAATCGTATAATTCTGCCAGGGTGTAACGATAAAGAAGGCGAAGTCTACGGGTTTTGCATTCACAAATGTGTTGCCAGTGCTGCATAATGATCAAATACATCCACCATTATAGAGAAAAACAATATTTATGGTGTCTCAGAAGTTGCAAAATACAGGCCAATAGTGATTAAATAACTTTTTATACCTCCAAGCAGACAAATGAAGATGGCCTACAGCGGCAAACAACTGCAGAAAGATAAAGATACTGCTTGCATATAATGCATGTTGGATCCTGAAAAAAGCCAGTATAAGCTGTGATAAGCATGTTGGCAATGAAGACAATGAAAAACACAAATCAGGATCATCAGACATAGGATCACCTCTTCAGTACCAACATATTCAGGACATTTCCGAGGGGACATGCAGGTAGATTTGATGATGCCACTTCTCCAAAGTCTCTCTCTCTTCTTCTTCTCTTTAGTATATATCCTCAGCAATTCTTTCTTTAAATAAGGTGATACTTTGCTACCATGATTGCCTTGCTAGAAACAAAAAAGAAGTCATTACGGGAGTGTTTGGAATTGCTGATCATGGTCTCAAAACTGCTTTTTGATTTTTTTTAAATCTAATTGGTTGGTTTTTTAATTTTTTACAACATTACTTTTTTGGAAAAGCATAAATTTACACATTCTTTTCACAACTGCTTCAAATAGCAGTTTTAACAAAACAGGCAGTCAAGGTTGAATAGGAACTTTTCCAACCTCAATTCTAAACACACCCAACCCCATATGCAATTTATAAACATAAGCATATGGTAACCAAAATAATGTTGAAGAATATTTCCTCTAAACTGAAGCATGTTCCAGAAAAGTTCCACTCAGACCAACAAGAAAATGAACGAATTTCACGTTTAACAGAAAGCACATTTATGGCAAGTAAATGATCAATAGTGAAATCCTCCGACTGTTGAACAGTAACACAGAAAAATAATGAATTTTTTGGGTCCATACAGCTCTGAAATTTATGGCTCTATTGGTGCCAACATATAGTGTAACACTATGATAATTGATCATTTAAATTGGATTTTCATCCGACTTATCAGCATGATTTAATAATTGAACTACGTCCATTCACTATTAGGTAATAGGATGAGCAAAATATTCAATCACCCATGGCCTCTTACCCTTTGTTTATTCAAAACACAATAATTGAGATCTTCAACCATCACTAATGAGATATCATTACACTCTTAAGATTTCATGGTCTCCAGCCATTAAAACATGAGAATCCCAATTTCATCATTTCTTGTCACAATTAAAAGAATTCACAATTGGTAAGCTCACTTACAACCTTAGCTAAGACACACAGAAGCTCTTCATGGGATAAAACAGCAGTTTTATGATATCTCTGATATAAATCTGCTCCAAACCCACCATGAGGAAGCCAATCAGCGGGTGCAAAATTGACAGCTTCAGCACAGTTCAAACCTTAAAAGACAGAAATACCAAAATGAGTTCCTGGTCATGATATATTTTTTAAAGCTATTTCTTTACTTTGATTAAATTCAATTCAACTTCGCTTACCAAAATTGAATCCTGCATGATAAGATCTGGGGAAGGTAATGACAAAATTTCCAGGTTCCTAGCAAAGATCAAACAGAGATCGCAAGAAGAAATTACACAGCCAAGGCAAAAAAGATAAAAGTGAAAACAACTTAATGCACAATCTTATATGAAAACCACCAGCCACTCATTTCTAAAGACATCAAAATAAGAACCCAACTCAAGGTATGGCTTAAATTACTTGATCCACAAGCATATATGTAAAACATCACTTTATAATCTATTTAAGCAAACAAGCATGAAAGATAAGAGAAAGAAATATGAAATCATGTCCTTGAGCATCAAACCTGCAGTACACTATAGACTGGAACGTGATTTTCTTGCAACACAGACGGGTTCAGCATGGTCACAAGCTGAAAGAGCAAGTCTGGTTGTGTGTCGAAAAGGTCGGGAAGACTTCTTCGCATAACCTACAGAAGAAAGGAAGACAAGTGAGGAAAGTCTCCTACTATAACTGCAATAAGTTCAACATATAGTCATCAAAGAAAAAGTGGATTTTTCCATAATTAGATAATGTGAAACGATCTACAACTCTCATGTAAAACATACTTTTAGAAATACATAACGATATAAAGATACCAAGGAAGAGAGCTGAAAAATTGCCAAGCACCAAAAAGAAAAACAACTACCTTCTCAAAAGCTTTGACTTCATTACCAGGGACACTGTACCAACATTTTGGCTCTCCCCTGAAAACACAATGCAAACTATGGCATCAACTCTTTCAAAGCTCTCATATCTCATCAAGTATAAACAACATAATGGTTGAAAATGAAATTAGTTCTAATAACAACAATAGAAGATTGGAGAAGTCAATGTCTAACAAATTTCTTATTAGTTATTATAATGAGAAGGCAATGCAATTCTCATATGCACTGCTAGAATTGACATTGAAATTATTGAGTTGGAACAGTAATAGAATAAGTCTTTCAATCCTAAGAAGCAATCTTAGAGCAATCAATACAAATCCAACAAACCAATCCAATTAGAAGGTTCAATAAACATTGGTCCAAGACACCAAACAAAAAAAATTACTGCTTGGTTGTCTCTTGACTGAGGTGCCACATTCTACAGGCTAGAGAACAGTGTAGAACTGCATTGAATTGAATTATCTACACTTAACTTCGGAAATAATCGGAAACTACCTATATAACATGACTATTATAGGGATTTTAGTAGATTGGTCACTAAATTTATCAGTGGATATGCGTGGTATGGATCAATAAGGCTCTTTAATTTGAAAACAGTGGAAGATAAGTTTACTATTGGACATGCTTTAGTCTCAATTTATAATAATTTATTTCTTAAAGTGGCATTTGATATACATTCAAATTCATCAATTGCTTGAAAGTGTACTTTGAGATTAAGTATTAATAAAGTGTGTTCTACATAAATCAAGTGACAGGATGTGATCTAGACACAAACAAAATAGAAAGTTTCCATCCCAACAACAATAGTGAACATATAATACTCCTTATTTTGCCTTCTCATCTGTTTTTTTTAGAAAAAAATGTTAATGTATTAAAGTACAATATCTTTAATTTTGGAAATAAGTGCTCTCAATCAATCATTGTCATGCATCTCCACCACCATGACATTCATAACGTTCAAACATAATAATTTATATTTGCTGCACAAAATTGATTTAGAAGTTCATACGATTTTCATTCTCCTATTGCTTGTACAGGTTCCTTCTTTTCTGAAAATAACAAGAATATACTAATTGGAAAGGAAAATAGATAATTTATGAGGGAACATTCATAGTTTTCTTATTCTATAATGAAAGAAAGAACCATTGTTGTTCGATCCAAAAAAAACACAACCTTTTAAGTAGAGAAATAAGGATTACTCGTACCAGTGTAGATAGTTCATAGAGTAAAAACAATGATCTTCAAAATGCCAGCAGAAAGAAGAGAACAGCATGCCAACATACAACCAAGGAACCATAACACCGGTTATGTTATTGTGAACAGCTTGAAGCATTGAACAATTCAACTTGGGCAAATTATTGAGATTCCATTGGCTACCACAATATTCATCCCACACCTTAACTTCAACAGATTCTGGTCTCTGATCATTTACACGAGGAAAGCCACTCCCATAAATTGAAGTATCCAAATCACTGCCATACATAACTTCAACTTCACCAGCAGATCCCTCCACAATTTCCCAGAATTTTTTCTCCATCTGCACCCGTGAAGCAGATCCTGATCCAAACCATTTCCTCTTGGCCCGATCAGCCACACGCCTGAAAGCTTCAATTGTAAAGCATTTTCCAGGCACAAAACCAAAGCTATCCTTATCTGAGTTCAAGCACTCGAAGCAATACCAATTCCCAGGTGGGATTTGCTTCAACGGTGGTGATAGGCAATAAATGTGCCATCCTTTATTACATCTATCACACAAAAGCATCACTTCTGCATGCAAACCACTCCTACATTGCTCGCATATTTGATCAAGCTCTTCCTCCTCAACCTTGTTACAAGCCTTAACATTCTCAGCATCAACGGTCTTCCGCCTCCTCTTTGGGCATGAAACCTCATCGTCATCATCACAGTTTTTATCATACGGCAATCCTCTTTTGGAACTTTTAGTTAACTCCTTATTCAGTCGAACATAATACTTCTCATAATCATGCAAATGCTCGAAATACAACTGACACAAGACATGCTTTGCACACTCCGATATCTTCTTCCCTGATCTCACAAACTTCGAGACCTGACCCCATTTCTTCTCCTTAACAGCCTTATCATACCCACCAAACCTCTTAACAGCGTTAAACAGTTTACATAAATCCAACTCATCCCCTTCAAAAATGACCCTTTTCTTTAACTTCTTACCACAGTGTTCCTCCAAAAACCTCCTATACTCCAATTCAAAAGTTTTTGAATCACACGAAGCAGGCCTAGCCTGCAACTGATGAATAGCTTGTGTTTTTGTTGGAAAAGTAAAAGTATCCAAATTCAATGCAAATGGTGGTGACCAACTCTTAGGAGGTACTATCTTACAAATTCCATATTTCTCAGCTTCTAACCTAATCTTATCAATATACTCTAAAGGGTCTTTAAATTCTTCTTCACTGGGATAATAAACAGGTGCTGGAGGTACATGCAATGACCCAGATGATGATACACTCAAGTTTGGCCCTATAACCCCTTTCTCTACAGCTCTTGGCCGACCCTTTCCCATTTCACCAACACCCGCTAATCACATAACACCAAATCCACATAAAATCAAACACCTAAATGATAAAATTTATCAATCCATTAGAAGCTCTGGACAAAACAAATACACAATCTTGGAGAAATGAAAACACAATTAAGTAAAGATAGAGATGAAGATTAACTCCTAGGGTTTAAGATTGTACCTTTCTTAGAGAAACACTTCAAAAAAAAATGAAAAAGCCTTTAGCTTTGTGTTCCTTTGAAGGTTAAACAGAGTGATAGATATAGATAGTAAGCGTCGAGGAGACTTTTCTTACGGTGTCAGAGAAAAAGAGCCAAAAAAAAAAAAAAAAAAGTGTATATTAGGGCACCCCTTAACAGATAGCAATTAATTTTTTTTTTTTTTTGACCTTTAGTAAGTTAACTGCAGCCGTTGATCCATTTTTAGGAATTTTATAAAATATATAAAAATTAACTTTAATCTTTTATTTAATATTTTTTATTATTATTTAATTATAAGATATGGTTCTATTCTTTGATCCATGACACGTGGATCATCATTATTTTGTCTTTTATATAAAAAAAGAAATTTCATCGGATAATTAAATTAATTTATAATAATTTAGTTTAATTGATCTATATAAAGTTAAAGGCTATTTATTAAGATCATCTTATAAATTATATTTATATGCGAAAAGCAGTAAAAATAATGCCAAATTTTACTTGAATTAACCTTTTGATTATTTATCATGAGAATTAATTTATTATGGGGTGAATTTTTATTTTTTGATTTTCGATATTTAGCCTTAATTATTAAATATAAAAATAATAATGTAAGAATTATTAATTACTAGGATTAATTATCATGTATTTAAATTTTATAAATGTTAAAAATATTATAGTTTGAAATATACATATTTAATTAAAATTTAAATACATTATTTTATTTAAAATATTTATAAATTTAATAAAATTATAAATATTTAATATAACTTATTAACATATTTCTATGTTATATATATATATTTATGTATAAAATTAATAATTATCTTATATATATATATATATAACATATATTTTATACCAATTTAGTTTAAGATAACTATAATAAAATATAGTATTAATTCAAAATAAATTAAAAATATTTTAAGCAAAACTAATATTTATAATATATTCATTTATTATTGATTTTTTAGATATAATTAAATTTATTAAAAACATAATTTCATATTTTTTATTTATTTATCTTCATTCATATTATCGTTGAAGTTATGATATTTTCGTTTGATCTAAATATCTAAATCACTATTTATTTTTTAATTTTGCCTTTGATTCGCCTACAGATTTTTTTTCCCCGTACGTAATAGCGAGAGGGGTGAGAAGATATGTTTACGCTCGCAGACCGTGTATAAATTTCACGAGCTATGGTAGTAAGGAAGATCGAATGGCTGAGATTTACTATGACGGTACACGAACCGTTGGATGAGAGCGTGGAAAAACATTGTGCGAGGGGATGAGACGGTACGCAACTGGGTGTCTGGGGCGGTCTGGATGGACGGCTATGATGATGGTTAGATCATATGCTTGGCCTGGTATTGTGGTTTGATTTTGACCATCTTTAGCCTGTTGACGTCCAAAGATCATTGATAGTTTTTAAAGGTTATTTATTTTTACTTAGCTTTTTTTAAAAAAAAAAATAAGGTAGAGATATATTATTTAATTTTAAAATATAATAAACCAAATCAAACAATTTAATAGTTTATCCATTTAATCTAACATCTTAATGAGATTATATTATGAAAATATATAATTTTAAATTAAATTTGATATTGTTATTCTAATTTTTTAATAACAATTCATATATATAACGAGGTAGACTTAAAATTATATCTTTTAAATTTTTTAAAAAGTATTTATATCATTAAACTAAAATATTAAAATTATATCTTTTAAATTTTTTAAAAAATATTTATATCATTAAACTATAATATTACTTATATGTTATTGTTATAATTAATTAATCTAAAATATGAGGATGATATTGACCATTAATTTTATTTTTTTTCCATCATGCAATTTAGAATTTAATAATAGCAAAACTGTAATTATATTTAAGAATGATAACGATAGAGTTAGATCTAAATAATAGTATTTTTATATTATAATGGTTATAAAATATTAAATTTATAATTAAATCTAAAGATTTTAAGTAGTTTATGAGTAGTCTATTGCTCAATAATAAAAGATTAAATACAAATAAAAGACTATTAAATATGTGAAATGAATTGATAAACATAAATAAATAAAATAAAATAAATAAACTTTTAAATAATAAATATGTAGAAGTAAAGTGATAAAATTATTAATGCAATCAATCATAAATGTTAAATTATTTGGTTTAATTTTGAAAAGAATAAATTGAACTGAATTGAAATTAATTAAAAATCAAATAAATTAAATTAAATATATAATATTCAAACCAAATTAAATAAACCAAGAATTAAATCTATAAATCATATAATTGATATAAAATAACATCATTTTATAATCTATTATTGGATTTATACAATTATCCAATATCTGAAATCGAACTGAAAATTAAACATTAAAAATGTATAATATAAATTATCAAATATCATATTCAATTTTTTTGATTTTTAGATATTTTTACTGACCCCTAATAATAGAAATTAATGATATTTGATATAAATTAAGATAATTATATTATTTATTATATTATCATGTGTGAATGTAAATTTAGATAACGGATATTAGAGTTGTATTGGACATTCATACAGTATCATGTTTCAAGTATTCATGGACTTTAACCTGAATAAAGGGTAAATATATTCTTAAAAATTAGTATAAAATATTATTTAAAATTTAATAATATTTAAAATATCTTTCATTCTAAACCATTAGCTTTCGGACTTTAAAGAATGTTAATATAAGAAAATAATATTATTTAAAATATTTAAAATTATATGAATATAGCTTTAAAAAAATCAATATATATTATGAATGAAATATTATTTAAAATGATAGGGTAAATACGAGGGAGGGAGAAGCAAGTTTAACAGCGGGTTGCAAGAAATGGACATGTGACGATGGGCAAATCAGTTCATAAATTCACGTGACAATCGTTTGTCTGAATAACAGAGCCAACAGACACTGCATCTTTTGCATTACTTATATATATATATATATATATTTTATGATCAAGAGTTCATGTTTGAGCCATCAATTTAACATCAATGATTGCAATATCCTATCACTTTTATGATGCAATTGCAATGAAAACGTCTCTATCAAACTCCCAATTATATTAAATCAATATAATAATTATTAATCATAAATTTTGAATTTGAAAAATGATTCCAATAATACTTTAAAAGTTTTATTCAACATGAATTAAATTATATGTTAATATAATAATAAATAAATTTAAATGTTAAATACCATCGTTGAAAATTATAAATATAAAATGTTGTTTTTGACGATATTTAATAGTTAAAAAATGATAAAATTAAAAGTATTATAAAAAATAATCATTGATGGCAATTTAATAATTAATATTGATAAATGATGAATTTAATTTTTAATTATTTTGTCTTTACATTTATATTAAAAGTCTAAAATATATCAACTTTAGTGTTCATTTAATATGTTTAAAGCTATTTTCTTCATATATTTATAATATATTATATGAGGTTTATATATATATATATATGATTTTGTAATAATTATTTGCGGGTGGTGGCAAAATTTGTGTGGGTATCAATTACAATTTTTAATTTATTTTTATTACATAAATTTTATAATTAAAAATTATATTTTTCAAGAATGAATTGAATCAAATATATTTTAAATTTTAAAAAATTAAAATAAAATCAAATTGATTAGTTGGTAGAATTGTTAGGTATAAATATAAGTATTAAATATACACTAAAAAATAATATAGTAATTATAGAATAAAAATATGAGAAATAAACCATTTTTTATACAAAAAATTGTGATAAATATTCGATTGATAATGTGGCTGTAATCATTTATTTATATTAATATATATATTGAGATAATAAGAATTGAAAATCCACTAATGTCAACATCAAAACTACTTTAAGAATTTAATTGTCATGGCTATAATTATCATATTTATATTTTTTTTATTTATTATTTCCCTCATTTTCCTTTTCAATTATAATAAAAAACTTTATGTACATTATTTTGTACAATACAAAAATATAATACCTATGAAAATTAATATAACTTTTAAATTTACCATTTTTATTTTTAAAAATATAATTATATTAATAAATTAGTAAATAAAACCATTTAAAAATATGATTAAACTATATTTGTTTAATCTATTAGTAATTAACTAAATTTTTAATCATAATTATTCGATCTCTTAATTTTGCAATCGAAAATCACAATACGAGTGAATATTAAATTAAAATATTATGTATTAATTGAAGTTGTAATGGAAGGGATTCCTGTTGGATGTGGAAAATTAGAAAAATTAAAAATAAAAAGAAGGGGATCATGTCGGTGGAAATTTATAAAATGTTAATTAAATGATATATAAATATTTATAAATATATTTTTAGATAATTATTTTGTGTGATTATTTTTTATAAGAATTCTTAAATATCCATAGTCCAATCCAAATCTCGAAAAAAAAAAAAAAAGGAAAAGACTTTCTCCGGAAAATACTCTTCTTTTCTTTGTGTTGGGTTCCTTCAGTCCAAGAAACTGATCTCAGATTCATAGCTTCAAGAAAAAAGCTCTCAACTTTTCATTGAAACCCACTTCCATTACTTCCAAAACCCGACGATAACAAAATCCCAATTCACCCAAGTTGTTGATTTGTTTATTAGGAGCTTCCTAATGAATCAAGCTCCCAACTTTATTTTGTTTTCAGGTTCTTTAAGCTTATCTTTTCCTCTTTATTTATCTTACTGGATGTGGGTTTTGTGTTGATTTATTTATTGCTTGTGCTTTGATTTGATTTTAAGCTTACCATTGAAGTTGCAGGTGGCCGATGTTTGACTAACTTGGCTGGTGTTTTGAGTTGACTTGGAAGAACTTGCTTAAACAGAGGTATGTTCCTTATCGGTCCCGTAGAGTTTCAGTTTTTAGATTCATGAGGAAAATGGAGAATTCTGTAATTCATTAATAAGTGATGTAGCTGCGTTAAGTTTTTATAGCTTCATTTGTTTCCGTAGCATTTATAATGATCTGGAAAAACTTTGATTCGAATTGGATACTTGCTTTTTTTCCTCCTTCACAGGTTGCGTTTGTTCCTCGAAGAGTAGGTTTGACAAGTTTTCTGAATTGATCTTGGTAAGAACTATAATTATGAAAGGTTTATCAGACAATTGGGCGAGGATTTGTTGGTGAACCTGGAGGAAGAGATTGAGCTTGACGAAGTTTGGACGTTTTGGTGTTGATTGGTATTTGATTTCAAGTTTAGGTTTTGGGATGGGCTGTGAGTGTTCTAAGCTCTCTTCCTGTTGTTGGAGTTCAGAGTTTGACGGATCCGTTCCCGAAGTGAAAAATGAGGGTGAGTGGAATCTGTTATGGTTCCATTTTTCTTGTTTTTTTAGGGCATGAATTTGATTTCTGACGTTGTTGTTCTTGGTAGAACACGAGGAGAAGAATGAAGTTGATGATTGGCCTGCATTCCGTGAGTTCACCATTGAGACGCTCCGGATGGCAACATCTGGTTTTGCTGTTGAGAATATAGTTTCTGAACATGGGGAAAAGGCACCGAATGTTGTTTATAAGGGTAAGCTAGAGAATCAGAGGAGGATTGCTGTGAAGCGATTTAATCGATCTGCATGGCCTGATGCGAGGCAGTTTTTGGTAAGTGAGACATGTGACCTCTATATCAATTTCCATGCATGTCAAAGCTGTATATTAATGAATGCTCCAAGCTATTGATGTATGAAATTTTTTAGGTTCTTGATTTTGACATTCTACTTTTATAACTTCAGGAAGAAGCAAGAACTGTTGGTCAGCTACGGAACCATAGGCTTGCAAATTTGCTTGGCTGTTGCAGTGAAGGGGATGAGAGACTACTTGTTGCAGAATTTATGCCCAATGATACCTTAGCAAAACACTTATTTCATTGTAAGGTTTTTTGGTCCCTCACCTTAGCTTTAGCATTTTTTTCAGTTTTATTTGTCGTCACCAACTAAATCATGTATAAGTAGAGGCCTATATTCTTCCTTCTACATATGGAATGTCATCACTTCCCATTTCAGATAAAATCATGAATGAGCACATATGTGATTCCATGTGTCGCACTTTGGATTATTTGGTTTAGGACGTAGCCATTTCTCATTTGTTCTGAGATTTTCCTGGTACGTCTGCCTTGCTTTCTCTAACTTATTGTCTCTCAATATTTTCCTTTTTAGGGGAAACACAACCAATGAAGTGGGCAATGAGACTTAGGGTGGCTTTGCATCTTGCACAAGCTCTTGAATATTGTACCAGCAAAGGACGGGGCTTATACCATGACCTGAATGCTTATAGGATAGTTTTTGATGATGTAAGTTTGCACTTTCTATCAATTTATGATCCTTTATTTTTCAGATGTAGAAGTTATATACAACCCTCAGTACATGTTTTTGTTTCTCAGGAAGCAAATCCTCGCCTTTCTTGCTTTGGTCTAATGAAGAATAGTAGAGATGGAAAAAGTTATAGTACAAACCTTGCATTTACGCCTCCCGAATATCTGAGGACAGGTAATCAGGAAATGTTTATGCAAATGCTGACTTCATTCATGTTGTGGTTCATTGTTATCTTTCAGGTTCATTGGATGGATTGTATGTGGATATCAAATAATTGAATTAGTGTTTGTAGTAAATCATAGCTACCATTGAAATTAATAATGTGATTAATGCTTTTCTTACCACGAGCTATTTATGTATCATTATAACTATACAATGATACATTCTACATTCAGAGTTAATGCTCCATTTTCATGCTTTCTGCAGGGAGGGTTACCCCAGAAAGTGTAATGTATAGCTTTGGCACCCTTCTACTTGACCTTCTCAGTGGGAAACATATTCCACCGAGCCATGTAAGTTTTTTCATCGTATTTTATAGGTTCAATACATTACAGCACAGCAATTTCAAATTTCTCTACTAGCTATAGAAAAGCCATTTAGTATGCTTTCCAAAGGTCTGTATTTTATTCCAAAACCTTGGTACTTGAACAAGGATGAACACTTAATTTTGAACTGTCCATATCTAGCAGGAAATGCCATTTTCAATTGGTTTGACTATTATTTTAGTTGTGAGCTGGACCAAGTTTATCTTGCAACTGGTGAATTACGGATGAATTATGTTTTATCCAGTTACATCTCATGTAAAAGTTTATGATCTCAACTAATTGTCTAATATTGAGTCATGTTATTTTTTAGGCGCTGGACTTAATAAGGGACAGGAATATACAGATGTTGACAGATTCATGCCTGGAAGGGCAATTTACGAATGATGATGGAACTGAGTTGGTGCGATTAGCCTCTCGCTGTTTACAGTATGAGCCTCGTGAGCGGCCAAATCCTAAATCATTAGTTGCTGCTTTAATTCCTCTTCAGAAGGATACCGAGGTTTATTTTCTATTATTCTCAAGTAATTGATTGTTTTCTTCTGTTCAAACACCTGTACTTTCTCAGACTACTCCTACCACCTGCAGAAACTTGCTCAAACATCTAAAGATTGAATATTTTTAGCCTATTTTGTTTGAAAATGAGATCAATTAATTTTATTTGCAGGTTCCTTCTCATGAATTAATGGGTATACCAGATGGTGCTGCTGCTTTACCTCTGTCACCACTTGGTGAGGCGTCCTTAAGAATGGACTTGACTGCCATGCATGAGATCTTAGAAAAGCTTGGGTATAAAGATGACGAGGGCACAGCTACCGAGGTTTGTCAAGAAATTGTGAAAGATTTAAGTTGAATTGTTATTTACGCTTTACTTGTTGGTTTCACGGTTGGATATCAGTTTTATGTTTCCTTTAACAGGCTATAGTTACTTGGACTCTTATCACTCATATTCATTATTTTTTTCATTGCTATTTTTTTTTTCCTGCCTTGCAGCTCTCGTTCCAGATGTGGACCAATCAGATGCAGGAAACCTTAAATTCCAAGAAAAAGGGTGATATTGCTTTCAGGCATAAAGATTTTAGGGCTGCCATCGAATGTTATTCTCAGGTTAGATCTCTTGGCATCCATTTTTAGATTCTCTTCCTTTTCTGGGCTGAATGAACCGAGGATGTTGAGGAACTATGACATTCAACGGGAAAGCGAAGTAGTTTGGTCATTAGTTTTTCCAGATCCAAACATTTAGATGTTCACATGAGGAGAAAATTTTTCAAAAATTGAGCTGACAATTAATTGAAACTTGCAGTTCATCAATGTTGGAACCATGATTTCACCAACTGTTTACGCACGTCGAAGCTTGTCTTATCTCATGAGCGAAATGCCACAGGAAGCGCTAAATGATGCATTGCAAGCTCAAGCAATATCTCCAGTTTGGCACATTGCTTCTTACTTGCAAGCAGCAGCTCTTTTTACTTTGGGAAGGGAAAGTGAGGCACATGCAGCTCTCAAAGAGGGATCAACCCTGGAAAGTAAAAAGTCTTCAAATGCTTGACGAAACAAAATTACGATACCTGAAATAAAAATTTAAGCTCTTCCTGAAATTTTCTCCTTCCTGAAAATTACCACCAAGCGCAAATGCAACTTTATTTTGTTGAGCAGGATGATCAGCCAAGCGACTCGAAAGGAGAGTAAACGGTCCCGTACTCCTGAAAATGTGATTGGTTTGTCACCGTCTTGAAGGAATTCTTTTAGAAACATTATTGGATAGGTTGGTTTTTGTCAATTTTCTGGGAAACTTGCCACTATTTTGGGACACTCGCATGCACACGTGAACTATCTACTACCCTTTGTTTCTGTTTCCTGACCTTTTCCGGGTACACGCCAATATGGGGAAATAATCAGGACAGTCGTCAGGGTAATAGAATATCTGTTTGTAGAAAGAGAGAGGGAGGGAGGCATTCCGCAGCTTGTTTAAAAGTTGGCAGTTTAAGAGGGTGAACAGAAGATGGTGGCTTGGGAAATCCTTGTAATTTATTTTATGTACAGTGCCTATACTTGTGGTTGCTGAGGTCGAAGTGCAATTGGATCTTCTCTTTTGTATTCTGCAGCCTAGCTTTTGAATTTGATTGCATTTCTAATGGATTGGAAAGCATACCTGATTTTCTTCTTGTTTCTAGAAATGCGAGAACAGAAATAGCGATAAAAACTTGTGAGAAAAAACACCGCAATTCATATCTAAAAATAATAAAAATCCTGGAATCCAGCACAACGACCATCATAATGATAATAAAGGCAACATAAACGAATAGACATGACATTAAATTGTTTCAAAACCTGTGTCTGGAAGTTTTTTGAATAAACGTAAAATTTTCCATAAATGTTGACACACAGGCTGTTCAGTGAGAGTTACAGAGGAATCCTTCCGCCAAGGATTAAAGTTAAAACTTGTTACTCGAAATTTCTCTATCACCAGACCATGGATGGTGGAGTTGATAACAGAAACAACAAGGCTTACAGTAAAAAAATTTGAAACACAAAAGGTCAGTACCGAAGATACATGAAAGCCTAGATCACCTTAGTAGAGTAGTTCTTCGAAAACAGGATCTACGGTTTGTCCCCACTTGCCATTATACAATTCCCAAAGTTTTTCAGTTGGTGTTACACCTGCCATACAAATATTCATCAATGAGCTTGCACTCGAAACTAATGACTAATCAAAGTAGGTCATTACAAGCAGCGAAAATGCCACGATTGCAAAAGTATATTGACCCAGGGATATATATTCTTATCCATTGTGCTGTTTGATCTAGAAAAGATGAATACGATAACACTGATAGTTGCAAAATAGACTTGTAGCCAACTCACAAGCATGAACATCCAAATAAGAAACCAAGTAGATGGAAAAAACTGAAGAAAGTATTCACTTACCTGTTCTGACTACCTCAGTGACCTCATTCAAGAACCCAGTTTCCTTGAAGCCTCTCCATTCTAAGCCATCCTGCAAACAAGTAGATTTATATTATGTGACTCTGAAAACAACGTTTTTAAGCTTAAGGAACAAAATAAAAAAATTACCTTGGCCAACTGCAGAACATCTTCAGCAACATGCTTCAGTAACCCATCCCGAAATGGTGTCTTTAGACCAGTCCTTGGAACCTACTAAATAGAAGTTTCAAATCAGATTATGCCATCTTGATTTCAGCGCAACATGAGATAGGACCTAGTTGCTGCTGTCTAATTAACATTTTTTTAGATAACCTATATATATATATATATATATATATATTCCTAACACTTGAACTTGGAAGATCTAGTCAGAACAGTATGTTTGAATTACCTTATTCCTTAGCACTTGTCTTTCTTCAGGAGTCCAATCAGCTGTCATGCTTAAAAGGTTTCGAAGTGAGATTTCACCCTATAACAGACCCACCTGATATTAAAAAGAAAATCAACATGAATTAGTTGGTCTAAAAAAGCAGCAATACCGTGCTCTCCCGAGAGTCGGGAAGAAAGAATGATAAGATCATCAATTCCTATAATAAGGATAAAAATCTATTCAAATAGATAACTTCTTCCTTAATTGTAGTTATGTTAATCTTTCCAGCAACCCTCCATTTCGTGCAATGAAATACAGAGAATGTTATAAACATATCAGAGAGTGCAGTACCCAAAATGCTGGCAAAGCACATAACCTCCTCCAAGGCCCTCCATCAGCACCTCTCATCTCCAGGCAGCTCTTCAGTCTGACCTGAATGAAAAATTAACAACACGGCTTAAATAAGCCATTGACATTAAATTTCAAAAAAGGACCAAAAAAACAAAAAGATAAAATCTCGGGAAAAATTGTTGCTTAGTGATTCTCCCTATCATTAAGGTTCGGTAATTCACCAGGAATAGCGGGAAGCTTTCCGGCCAGAAAGTCCTGATAAACAATTAATAATATTTCAGAAGCAGAATGAAGCCCCATTGATGACACGAGAAGACACATATAAGGTTATAACACCACAGAGGATAGAATTAAACCCTGAAAGTCATTCCAGTGCAGTCAATGTATTTCTTCCGATAAACAAAATATTGGAACATCAAGGGCATAATCAACATATTTTCGAACCTGCAAATGGATTTTGATAATATAGAATTCCATCAATTTTGTGCATCTACTTTGATGAAAAAGTTCAAAAATGACAGGTTTACTTCTAAACAAATTTCACCCAAGCAGTCAAATACACGTGCTGCATGCGTTGAGAGATGACAATTTCCTGAGCAAAATTTTGAACTCACCCAAATGAGTCATTGAAACCAAAGGGCAACATGCCAGTGCGATCCTTATCAGTATCAGTCCAGATTTGGCCGCTTAGAAAAGATAGATAACTAAGAAGTGTACGGGAAACAAAGAGAATGACAGCTAGTATAATAATACAACTACTGTGTACTGACACAAATAAACCTTCTCATGCTGAGATAACCGTTGGGCTTCCCTTCGACAAAAGGTGAATTCGCAAATCGAGCTGTTGCTATCTGTTAGTTGGCACCTGTTAGAACAATGGAAATGGGGAAACTTTAACATTAAAACAAAACCAGCAAATTTCTCACCGGCTGCAAAGCCAAACCAGTACGAAATTTCATTATCATGTCAGCTTCAGAACTGAAGTCCAGATTAACCTACGGAAATGAATTGTACAAAGACTACTAAGATTGTCAAAAAAGAAAGAGATGGGTCTTCAATCAAAAACATAAAAAAGTTTGCTTCAGAATAGTCAACTCAGAGAAATCATCACACCTGAAAAGTGCACGTCCTGAACATCATAACAAGTCCTAATGAGCCAACTTTAGTTATGTAATTCCTCATGATCTCATATCTTCCCTGAAGATACAAAGCAGGACAGCACACAAGTAATGTTTTCAAAAGCAATTATAACCTGGGAGAACATAGTGTCTGTATCCCAGAGCTCAAACCATAAATACGGGAGTTGATACTGCTGGAAGAAGTGAAAATAACAGATACAAGTGACTCCAATAATTAGAAGCACATACTAAGTCAATTGTTTTGCACACGACCTAGACTCTAAGGTCATTTTTACACAAGTGTTCTTGAAAACCAAAACAGAAAACAGTTTGTGCAGTTGGGTAATGAAGCCTGCGACAATAAAATTAGACCAGGCAATTATAATTTATAAGCAGATTGACTATTATATTCTGAACACCAATAAACTTTAGATAAATTAGGTGGTCTTACTCACTGGACGCGCCTTTCAAGTTCTATTTGTTGCAAGTTATTACCTAAAGGCTCCTAGCAGAGTTTATTATCTTCCAAATAAGAATGGATCTGGCAATGTATGTCAGGTGTCTACTTTCCTGACACAACTGGGTGCTTCACATATTTCCGTCAAGCGAATAGCTGGGTGGCAAAGAATACTTTTGGCATAATAGGAATATCTGTAATCCCGGTTTGGCCGGGAAACCAATTCCTAAGAATCCGATTCCCATTTCATCTGCGACAGCTTTAACCTGAGAAAAGATGGCATTTGATTAGTATTGATAAGCTCAAAGGCATATACATCCAGTCTAGCTCTCCACCCATAGCCCAGGAAATTAAAGAGGGCCTCTAAGCTAACAAATATTGGTGACGGTCAAATTATAATGAAAAGTTTAGCATGCTACGCAATTTCTGGAAGTCGATTTGCTTTGCTATCAAAGAAACAAATATCCGCGAATGTATACCAACCATTAGAACAAAGACAAAATGGTTTAAAAATACAAAGAAAAATATGCACAAAAATTTTTCATAATAGAACTGATTGTTCTGGAACAACTTGCCTGATAAGGTGTGAATTGACTTGAGCACAAGTCTGATGCAAAGTTTCAAGCGGTGCACCACTAAGCTCAAACTGACCACCTGGCTCTAGTGATATGCGCTGCTTAACCTGAGCCAAACCACATAAAGAAGTTCTTAGACTATTCTTGCCAGCATAAAAAGTTTTTCTTGGTATGCAATACATACATACATACATGTGTATATATATATATATATATATAGAGAGAGAGAGAGAGAGAGAGAAACAGAACCATATAGTCGATCCCAAGTAACATAGGATTAAGACTTGAGTTGAATTGAGCTTCAGCAATGCAAACGATTGAGGAAATGATAACTGAATGGCTCAAACAAATACAAATAAATGCAAGACGAACATCTTGTATGCATACAGGATGCATTTTGATGGAAAGAAATACCTGTTTGAGTCCTATAGTGCATTCACCTTCCAGTACTTTCTCCCGGTCAAATCTCTCAGCAATACCATTAAGTAACTGCAATTTGTTCATATTTCATGGGACGTAATGTTTCGAGTTCGAATCCAAACTTCTCGTGTTCGGTACCTATTCTGTGCAAAACAACATTCTGAAGTTAATAGCACTAATAATATAATTTTAGATATATTATTAACTTCTTTATAATTGCAAATTCAGCGTTAGGACCAGCTAAAACTCATCAACCCTGACACTCCAAATAACTAGTTTTTAATCAGGACATGTTTGTTTGCACCTCCAATTTTCCTTGGGCTTGCAGCCAGAGGCAAGGCAGCCTACGAGATCCTCTTTAGTTAGCGGTTCTGCAGCAACCACATCATCCTGTGTAGGAGGGCTTGCAGAAATAATCATCTGATTTCCACCACTGGTTCTTACCCGTGAAAATCCTGAACTTAGAAACTTGTTGAAATTACATGACAGTGAAGAAATTCTGAACGAGGGTTTTTCAGTTTTGATGCCTCCATTCCAATGAACACATCAACAACGACATTTTGTCCAGCCTGAGAGATGAGCATCATGCCTGCAACAATGCACGTGAGCTTAAATTCAAGAAAAACAACAAATAAAAATAAACTTCCGTCAACATGCTATCTTAACAGGAAAAGAGGTTGTACACCAAGTTCACGGATATCCCACCTAGGTTCAGGTCGGGCTATGGAGCCCTTGGGTGGGGCATCACCTTTTTGACCCTCAGGAAAAGAGGTTGTCCAATTCCCAAAGCAAGAGTTGATCTTGCAAAGATTGACCAAAAATTACAAAGCAGTGCCCTTAACAAGTGATCGTCAAAACAAGTAAAACAAGAAAGTTCAAGTCCTTGCATAACTAAATGAGCAGAAGAAAAGAGGTACAGGCAGAGAAGAGATAAAAGAAGAGCGGTTGACCTAAATGAAGCGAAAAAGACTAGCTTCTCGGGCTTGGGAGAAAAGATGGAATCTTTAAGTTCGATTTGACCAGGAAAAAGAGAAGAAAAGAAGAGGAAAAATGAAGCTTTTGCTAATGTGGAGAAATGGAAGTGGAAGAGCAATGAGGTTGGCCGAAGAGAGCGTGATTCATCCCTTGTATGCTACTTTCTGCTGAGCTTTAGCTCTGCTCCTGCAATGTCAGAAACTTGAATATGAGAGATTGGTTAAGAACCCGTGCGGTGCTCGTATTCATATATTAATTTTAACAAGTCAGCCCATTAATTATACCTATATGTATAAAATGAGGTTAGCTTTTTTATACATGATTATCATAATTTTAGGACAAATACATCTAGGTACATCATAGACAAACATCACATATAACATAACATTTATCCCATAATTATAGCAAGGTACATATAGTATTGGCACCTAAATGAAGCGAAAAAGACTAGCTTCTCGGGCTTGGGAGAAAAGATGGAATCTTTAAGTTCGATTTGACCAGGAAAAAGAGAAGAAAAGAAGAGGACAAATGAAGCTTTTGCTAATGTGGAGAAATGGAAGTGGAAGAGCAATGAGGTTGGTCGAAGAGAGCGTGATTCATCCCTTCTATGCTACTTTCTGCTGAGCTTTAGCTCTGCTCCTGCAATGTCAGAAACTTGAATATGAGATAATGGTTAAGGATTCGTGTGGTGCTTGTATTCGTATACTATTTTTAACAAGTTAGCCCATTAATTATATCTATAAACATAAAATAAGGTTAGCTTTTTTATATATGATTATCATAATTTTAGGATAAGCACATCTAGGTACATCATAAATAAGCATTACATGTAGCATAACATTCATCCCACAATTATAATAAGGGACACATAGTATTGATACAAAGAAGAATAATGAGACATAGATGAATAAGGTTATTTCTGTTATTAATAAACATTAGATCACAAGTATTTGATTTACATACTCTATGACTAACTTATTGGAAATAACAATAACATAAATTCTTTCCAATCTCACTCTACCCATTTTATTTTATTTTTACATAAAAACCCTATCCGTCACAATGGTAAGGCATATTATTATCAACTCAATAATAATAAAAATATCATATACAAATATATATCAAATTTTATTAAATATTATTTATATAATAATAATTAATAATAATTACATATAATTAATATAAAATAATATTAATTTTACTAAACGCTTAAACAGTAAAACATTACATAATTAACACTTAACTGTTAATGATTAATAATGATTAGGTATTAGAAGTAAAAAATTTATTCTCAACATTATTTTATTTTATTTTATTTAAATATAAAAATTATATTTAAATAAATGAATAAAACGTATCATAACTTGTCTATACAATTAAGAAAGCAATAAACCTAACCAACCAATGCTCTTTCTTAATAATTATAATTTATAAATTATTATTTTAATAATAATGAATTATAATTATAATTATAATTTTATTTCATTAATTATTATGTAAAGTCGACCTTTAAAAGACGAAAGGATATTATTGTAATTATGACCATAAGTCCCAGTAATTTGCCCTTTTAAAGGTGAATTTTTTGGTTAAAAATATTAAATATCAATATCTCTCAAAGTGTCCTTGGAGTGTACATTTCATTATCAAAGCAACCAAATCCGACAAGAAATCACCGAAAATGGGAAACCGGAGGTTTGCTCAGGTATCTACCAGCGATGACGAGGATGAAGCGCCGCCACCGCCGCCTCCGAAAACTCGGTCATCGTCAGCGAAGTTAGAAGAGAACAAGAACAAGAAGAAGAAATTGAAGCTTCTGGAAGAAGACGAAGAAGATGAGGAAGAAGAGAAAGTGACCAGAGGAGGGAAGGCGAAGAGGAAAAGAAGAAGAAGGAAAGGGGTTGAGTCGGAAGAGGAGGAAGACGAAGAGGAAGAGGAAGCGGAGGAAGAGGCACCGCAAGAGGATGCGAAGCCGATTGGTGATCCCGTGAGATTTTCTGGTAAAGGAAGAGGAAAGAGGAGTCATTATGAAGCTTTTGAGTTTGACGGCAATAGATACGAGCTTGTATGGTTGGGTTTTTCTTTTTTATTCAATAATGACTTTTGGTGTGTTCTAGCTAGCAATTTGTGCATTAGGTTTTACTTGTTTGTTTTAATACATGTTTTTTTCTTTTTGATTGATGCAGGAGGATCCGGTGCTTCTAGTTCCCGAGGATAAAAAGCAAAAACCCTATGTTGCAATCATCAAGGTAACTTGGTTATGATTATAATTTCTGTCCACCTGCATGTTGTGCAATGACATAATCTAATGTGGAGTTCCTTTTTTATTTCGATTGCTACTGTCTTTGGAAATCAGTCATCTAGGTTAATTATATAATGGTTAGTGGCAACAATTTCTCTGGCAAGTCTAAGCTTTTGCTTCTAACGTTGAATCTCGTAGCCTTGAAATGATGATTACTCCTTTTCTTTAAACAAGCTCAAAGTAAAAAAAATACAAACAATAAAACTATGAACAATCCGTATGCTGAAGTAAAATTTCAGTGGAACTGAGATTCAGCCACGACAGACTTTTGGGAACATTGGAAGCTTCCTTTACTACAGATTTCCGTTGCTCCTCTTTTTTTTTTACAATGTTTCCATTTTATGGGCCTTGCGCGCACGCAGACACACGAGCATTGCTTTAGGATAATATGTTGGGCCTTGTGTGTGACGGTATTGTTGTTCTGTTGATAGGATATCGCTCAAACCCAAAAACTTAGTATGATGGTCACTGGGCAGTGGTTTTATCGGCCTGAAGAGGCAGAGAGAAAAGGTGGTGGAAGCTGGCAATCACGTGATACTCGAGAACTATTTTATAGTTTTCATCGTGATGAGGTTCCTGCAGAGTCTGTAATGCACAAGTGTGTGGTGCATTTTGTCCCAATTCACAAGCAACTTCCAAATCGCAAACAACATCCTGGTTTCATAGTCCAGAAGGTTTATGACACTGTAGAACGGAAGCTGTGGAAGTTAACGGATAAGGATTATGAAGATAATAAGCAGCATGAAATTGATCTTCTTGTTCAGAAAACCCTTTCACGATTAGGAGATCTTCCTGACATTGAAACAGAAGAAAGTGCTGCTGATCAACAGGAAGAGCAATCGAAGTTCAAGAGAACACTTAGGAAAAAGAATATCACACCACTTGATGTCTCAAGGGAGGAAGAAGCACCTTCCAGGCATGATAATCTAAAACCTGAAACACCAGGAAGCTGTACGGGCAATACCTCGGAATACTATGCAATCTTAGAGAAGTTTGATGCACTAACTGGAGATACCCATCGTGATAAATGGTTGGAAAGGCTCCTTCAATGCATTCAATACATGTGCAGTTCTCCAGATGATGTTAAAGTGAAAGATGGTTCTGATGGCAATGATCATGAAAAGGAAAGCAAAGCACAGGACACTGTGAATGGCTCTCAAGACAAGAGTTCTAAAGTATAGTCTTTACCTTGGCTTGGTCTTTTTACTGGCAAAACTGTGTTTCCAATCATGATTGCTTTATAATTGTTATTACATTTTGAATCTTGAAAATTGGAAGATTCTAAGATTCTTTGATTCTGATGGTATATGTTGTTGCCTTTTACAGGGGAGCAAGAACTTTTGCTGGCCTGATGCTGCTGTTTCTGCAGTAATTGCTCTTGAGAAGGCTTCACATGAAGCTCTTTCCTCTGATTTTCAGAAATATAACCAGAAGTTGCGTTCTCTTGTTTTCAACCTCAAGGTTAGACTCTTTACTTATGTGTTGATTGCCTATCCATTCTCTTTTTTCTGTACAACTTTGGCTTTTGTGCTGTATGTAATTCCCAACCTAGTTGAGTTTGGAAATATATCTGAATGTTTTCTTTCATTTTGGATTGGAGTGAGGTCGGGGGCACAACAACGATGAGTATTCATGATTGAATCTTGATGGGGCAACATGGATTATTTTTAAAATTCTTTCAATGTGAATAGAGAAATGGATAGAAATTCAAGTATAAATACTAAACCTATTCTTGAAGCTTCTTTTGTTCATTGCAAAAAAACTGTCTGCTTCTGCCAGAAATTATGAAGGATAAAATATGCGGCAGTTTTGATGATGCGGCACTGCACTAATCTTATTGGTGGATTGCATATTTGAGGGCATGGTTTTGCTAGGGGCCTTAATGTGAAAGACAACCGGAACATTTCTGTTTTTAAGATGGACTTAGAGGAGTTTGTTTTTATTATTTTCATTCGTTTGCAAAATTGTTATCACCCTGTCATGGCATCTCCAATTTTTTCCAACTATCTTGCTTGTGCTGTCTGTTTTCATTTCTTCAAGGGGTGCCAGGTGCATGTGTGATGTGTGTGCTTCCTTGTTCTAGTTCTGGATTCCTGCCGTTATGTATATTTTCCCTTGGTAAATTGCATAACAGCTTTTGATATGCTTGCTACAAAGATCATTATATGTTGCTAATAGTTGATTTTTCGGTTGCACATATAAAATTAATTCCTCTTCCTGCAGAATAGCTCGCTACTAGCACGTCGTTTGCTTAATGGACAGTTAGAACCTTCAAAAATATTAAATATGTCTCCAAACGAACTGAAGGTATGGTTTTTTTGGTCTCCTATACATGGCTTTTGTTTATTTATATCTGTTCTTTTTAGGAATCCTCTCTCGTGTGATCTAGTTTGGTACCAATTAAAATGTATAAATAATTGACATTACTTCAGGAAGGATTGACTGCGGAGGAGACAGCAACCAAAGAACCTGATGAGTCAGCAGGCATGCAGGTCATCTACTACCTTCTGGCTTAAACTGTCATATTTTTGGTAGCTTCTCACTTTTAAACTTGGGTATGTGGTTGTGGTCATTGTCTGAACTGTTGTTTATGTAGCAGATGACTGATGCTTGTTGCTCAAGATGCAACGAGTTCAAAGTTGGTGTTAGGGACATCATTCAAGCTGGACATGGAGATCGTTATCAGGTCCTTTCCCATTTCTCCATATAGACATTCAATTAGCTTATGAATCATGACTTATTACATGGGTTTTTTTGTTTGGAAACGCCATTTTAGAATTGCTTGTAGCCACTGGCTTCGGTTTGGTTCAGCTACTTGTGCATTTCGGTTAATCAAGTTTACATAAATTGCTGTTGCGGATTCATACATTACGTATTGTTTTTCACTGACATGTAGCCTTTAACTTTTTGAATTTCAGCTGGAGTGTACTGCCTGTGGCAATTCCTGGTATGCATCCAGGGACGAGGCATCCATGCTAACGATAGATGGACCGAGTTCAGCCAGAAGTGTAGGCACTGCACCCTGGGCAACTGCAAAATTTGAAGAGGTTGAGAAGAAGCTGGTCAGCCCGCGTGAACCTGAGAAGGCGGCTGAAGTCATCAAGAAGACTAGTGAGCCTTACGTACCTTTTGTTGAATCTCAAAAATCAACTACCAAGTCCAGGAGTGAAGAAAATACCGAAGCTACAAAGAACGCCGAGTGATATCAGACATGCATACTGCAAGTAGCTTTTCATTTGCACGGATAACTTTAAAGTACCTCTATACGTAGATAGCTTGAGTTTCTGAAGCCGAGATTCTTTATCTGGCAGTTAACCGGTTAAAATACACTACAGAGCATTAGGGATGCGAGTCATGTTAGTTTCACACCTTAGTCTCAAAGTAGTTTAATGTAAATAGTTATGATAGGCTTACGGGTTTATCCCTGTGCGTTCGTGTGATGCATTTGACTTGACTATGCCATATTTTCGACAGGTTGCTCCGATGTTTTTTTAACTGGGCATGCCGTCGGGGTTTATCTTGCCATTTCTCCGAGTTGAAATGTAACCATCTGCATGGCCATGATAAAAAAAAAAAAAAAAAAGAAAAAACAAAATTTCAGGTCATCCGTTCTCGAATAGACGTTGAAAGCTGTGCATCTTTCTTTGGAGTTCTTTCAAATCCATCAAAAACAGAAAAATTTTTATAAAAATACCAAAAATTTTAAAAAATAATATCTTTAAAAAGATTATTTCTTGTTTATTGTAGGATTAGCATAATTATTTTTAAAACATAATTTGTGAATGTAATTATATAGAAAAATTTTAAAAATTAAACTATTAATTTAAAATAATTCAAAAAATATTTCTTAGTTCTACTACCTTTCTGTGTAGGCTCCAGCGACTGGTGATGTTGTTCAGAAGATGCTTTGATTTGATTTCTTTCGGTTCTTCTATTGTCAAAGGGAAATTGCTCCAAAGATGAGATATTGAAGTGCTTTTTCTACACTGCCGTTCCCAGTCGCCCCTTCCCAATGTTATATGCTTGAAAAAGATTGGCAATTTGTTCCGGTTCATTCCAGAAAGATAACCAGTATAAAGTCACCGTCTCTCTGAAACAACGAGGATTGCCATCGCCGCCTCTTCAGAACATATGGCTTCCATCTGGACTAGAAATATTAAAGTGCGTCGTCGTTTTGAAAGTCGCTCTTGAAAATAATTGGTTCAAGCGGAACGTTTTTCTTGCAAATATCCAAAGTAAATGGTCAGAAGGTAGCGAGGACAAGACGTTTTACAACTCCAGCACTTCTTTTTCAACCTCAACTGCGGAGCCGCTGATGCTGCGGTCATGCTCGTGATCTTGTCTTAGCAGTTGTTCAAAACTAACTCTACTAAGGTTTGATCAAATCATCCTCCAACTAGTAAACTGCTTTAGTGCGTTAACCTCAAAACCTGTTTGTGAAAATGCGACAATGAAACCTTGTTTCGCATCTTTAACTCTATTATTTTCGTAAATGCGTATCTGGTTGATAGATGAAGTACGTGAAGCCCATAGCCTTGTTCAATGACTTGATGAAGACAACATCAGTGAAGCATATAAATGGGCGGTTACTTGGGTTAGATGTTGGTGACAAGTATGTTGGTTTAGCGATCTCAGACCCTCACAATAAAATTGCATCGCCTCTAAGGTAGTAATTTGCACCCCAATCCTCTGACCTTTGAGCTATAGAAATAGATACATATCATAATTTTGAAATAATGTGTTTAATGTGTTGTTTAATTGCTGTAGTGTTCTACTAAGGAAAAAGTCAAACATCGAGTTGATGGCTACTGATTTCCGAAGTCTGGTGAGTTCTTTTTGGGTCATTTTCTTTCTTTCCTTTTTTCCGTTCTTTTATTTAGCGTTATTAATTTATTATCTTTGTCATTTTGATGGTAAACCTCGGGACAACTGATTAGGCTGTTTCTTTAGTGACTTGCACTTCGTGGCTCCTAGGACGAGCTCCGTAATTTCACCATTAAATTCGGAGGTTGAGGAGTTGGTGGCATTAAAAGTAATTCTCGAAATTATCCTTTGAAATATGAGATAATCAATTCGGTGATTCTCCAAGTTGTCTTCTATAGCTGCTGCTTTTGCTTTTCTATTTTTCTTTTGTTTGACATTATGTGACTGTTAAAGCCAATGGATCATGGAAAGCCACTTGTAATTGCTTACGTTGTTGAGAATAATGCATTCGGTCGAAATGTAATAATTTTCAACTTATGGTGATAGTCTCATTCGTATAGCATAATGCTTTTTTGCCGGCTAGACATTTGCTGATTTTGTAATGCTTGGCAATGGGAAGTCTAGCAAATTCTGAAGGGTGTAGATTTAAGAAGTTGAAGCACATGTGATATTCATCAGTTTAACTTAATCCATCTTTACTATTTCTCCCATCTATATGCAGGTCTCAGAACTTTATCTGACAGGATTTGTTGTTGGCTGCCCGATGCATAGATGGCAAAGGAATCAAGACGTGTGTCATCATCTAATCATCATATATGTCATTAATACGTCTTTTCTTACTTCCTGCTCTCATGTTATTTTTTTCTTCTATTAGACTGTAATGATGAAGGTTTTCATTGACGACCTCTGTAAAACCGGGAAACTTGAAGGCATAAAATATACATATTGGGATGAGAGCTTTACATCAAAGGTAGTTGCTCATTTCTTATCAAAAAACTTTTCGGAAATCAAATATTTTGATCAAGTGAAATTCTGAAAGAATGATGCCTCAGCCATCT
Source organism: Dalechampia spathulata (assembly GCA_948192965.1). NCBI lineage: Eukaryota > Viridiplantae > Streptophyta > Magnoliopsida > Malpighiales > Euphorbiaceae > Dalechampia > Dalechampia spathulata. Next base: position 19,857 of record CANYBF010887325.1, on the reverse strand, counting down.
ATTGCTGCTGAATAAAATATTCTTTGGAATTTCAGTCCCTCCTAAATGGAAGAAGAAAAATCTTGCAGAAATCTTGCTAATAGTATGAAGTTCATTCATTGTTCGTGTGCTTGCAGAATGTGGAATTTCTATTGGAACCTTTGAATCTGCATCAAGTTGAAGCAAAAACTATTATTGACAAGTTTGCTGCTGTTGGGATACTTCAGGTTTCGTTTTCTTCTTTCACCATCTTAGATCTAATGGCAATATTTTATTATGTCATAAGCCATTTGAATGCATTGGACATAATAAATGTCATGATATCGTCAACCTTGGTACATATGAGACTAATTCCTTCACTCCAGGATATATTAATTTCAATTTTAGCATTCTTGGATAGGGGTGAGAAAATCAAACTGAAATCAATAATTTTGGTATAGTTCAGTTTAAAATTTTTTAAACCAATCAGTATTTGATATGGTTTTTAAATATGATAATTTTCAGCTCAAAAATAGAATAAACCGATAAAATTAACCTAAAAAATTGCACTGAATCATATCAACTTCAATCTTGATTCGGTGTAAAATTTTTATCAATTTGGTTCGTCTTTAAAAGCAAAAAAAATTTGGTTCATAAATAGAACTGAACCCTCTGTTTGTTCACACCCTTATTCTTAAGTTGGAATTCCTAATGAATTTTGAGTTATTCCAGAGGCGGATTGAGCTGGTATATGTAGGTTAAATGTACTGAAATTTTTATTTTTTCATGATGTAACAATCGATCCTAAAATTGGCTTAAACAACACTGATTCATGGCAGGGCTACCTGGATTATGTTAATGGGAAACTGAACTCGGAGGCACCGGAATGAATGTAAGCGTGAGCGTATCTACTTTTGAGATTGTACTAGAATTTGAAGTTACAACGTGCCATCGGTTAAATCACTATCGACAGCATGCTTAATTCCCCCGGCAACTGAAACACTTAGATCACATAATGTAATAAAATATGTGCTGTGATGTATGCTATATTATAATACATGATGGAACGGTTTTTATTTATCCGCGCATAATGTTTGGTTAATATTATGTAATGCAATAAGATGTAATGATTTATGTTTGATTGTTACAAGAGGATCATTATTGATGTATATGTGAAGCATGCAAAATTTAAAAAACAAAAAAAAACAAAAAAACGAAAGGGTGGTCTGAATGTTATATGTTGAGAATCAACAGCATTTAATCTAGCACTTTGATTATTGTTTAATTATATGAATGTGCCTTGTTAAATTTCTATCTAGTTAATAGGATATGATTTTAATATCATATGCATATGTAACAGCATTACATTCAACTATATAATATAATCACACGTAATTTAATGTTCTTAGGTTGTAGATTGAATAAACTTTACCATATATATACATATATATATATATATATATATATATATAGTGCCTTGGGATTTGTGAGGATCCCTCCGAATGACTTTTGTTCTCTGCAGTGGGTCCTGCACTAATGATTTTAATCGAATTATATTGATTATTTTCAAATTTAATTATGGTATAATTATCAATCAAATTAAAATTAAAATTCAACCATTGAACTGGAATTTAGTAATTAAGATCTATTTAACATGATTGATTAATATTGCCACCTGTCAAAATTATCTTTGATTGATTGAGATAATTATTAATAAGGGTGTTTTGCATTAAAAATAATGAAAAAAATGGTAACGTAAATTAGATTTTTCCTTTTGATCCCTAGAAAACGGAGACTGAAATATTTAAATAAGAAGACAGTGACTGTGATAATTTCGATGAAACACGAATTTAAAAACTAATAATTGAGATCTCAACCGTATGGATCGAAAAGCTCTTTTTGACCTTAAATATGATTCCTAACCACGTAAAACTAGAATGATAATATAATTTAGTTATTTGATAATTAAATGTGAATATTTGTTTGTTAATAAAGACGAGGATGGTGAATTGGAAGGAAGGCCTCGTTTCTACTTAGGGATTATAATTATTGTTGGCATGTTATAATCTGCTGTCTCTGAACTGTATCCATCACTAGTATTTCTTGCTTTTGAAAGTAACCGCTTACTTACAATAACCTGTACATTATACGATGAAATCATCATCAAATTATGTGTAATCATGCAATTAAAGAAAGTGTATAATCATTACGTCAATCCTTGATTATAAAAAAATTACCTCTACTTAGATGACTTATATTATTCGATGGAGAGAATTAATGACAAAGTATTCTTAATGAAACAACAAGAAAACAGTGGGTTAGCAAGTTAGGCCACGACACACTCGCTCTCTCCTAGTACACTTACACTTTGCATTCTACTGCATGCTTAGCTGCCTACTCGCTCCCTCCCCCTTTATAAAAATACCAATAAAAAAAGAATATATGGCAAATAAAGGTCTTTCCTTCCAACAAAAAAAAAGAAGCCTCTAATTCAACAAAACCTCCAAAAACAAGAAAAAGTTTGATTCATTTTGTTCCTTTTCATTCTCTCCCATTTTCTATGCCTTCTCCATTTCTTTACCAACTCCCTCCTTCAAGCATCCTCTCCAAAATATCTGTTATCATCTAGGGTTTTCTTTTTCTTTTTCTTTTTTTTTTCCATTTGCTTCAAGTTGATGTACTATCCTTTACTTTTTGGTATCTTCTTTCTTTCATTTCACCTCAATATCAATTGTGAAGTTGGAGTCCTTTTTTCCTTTTAACTTCATTCTCTCTTTATGTTGTTGGGTTTTTGTTGAATCCCCCCCTTCTGTCTTCATGGACCAAAACTCCCCTGAGAACCCTGGTTCTGAAATATTTTTTCTTCATTTTTTAGGGTTAATGGGTTTTCATTTTCCTAGTATTTTCAGAGTATTTTCAAGGTAAAAGTTTAATTTTTTCTGGTTCTTTTGGCGTTTTCACCAGTAAGAGAAAAACCCTTGTAAAACCCCTTACAGTAGCAATTTTTTTGGCGCTGTCTTTTGTTTGATCTGCAGAATTTTTTATTTGCTTGGTAGTTAAGATCACGGGGGAATAAAATAAAGGAAAAAGGTGATCTTTTTTATTTTTATCGCGATCTTGCATTATTGCTCCCAAGTAAATGCATGGATGGAAGAGAAGCAATGACATTGGCAGGTGGGCTAACGTCGTATTACATTCATAGGGAAGGTGGCGTTGGTGGGTCTGGCTCTGGCTCCGTATCACAAACGAGCGGATTTCATCCTCTTTCTGGGTTCAGATCCTTGTCAAATCCCAATTCACTATCTCACTCCAATGCCAGACAAGGATCATCCGGACCTTCATTTTCCATAGAACCATCGGATATTAGTGGTCATGGCATAAACATAGCTGTATCCTCCAGTGAGCCAGTGAAGAAGAAACGAGGGAGGCCCCGGAAATATGCTCCAGACGGTCAAGTTTCGCTGGGGTTGTCTCCGATGCCAGTTAAACCCAAGCCGTCTTGCAGGCAGGATCCGCTGAGTCCTAAACGAGCCAGAGGTAGGCCGCCTGGAACTGGAAGGAAGCAACAATTGGCTCTTGTTGGTGAGTTTTCTGCTTGGAATGTATTGCATATCAAGTTGGTACGATGTATATTATTTGATGGTCATAAATTACCTAAATCCTTGTTCATTTTTAGAAGCCTCTTGCCTTTTAGAAGTTCTAGTGACCAGCTAGTTGAATAATTTGATTTTATTTACCTTCTTTCATTGTGGATTTGTTTTGATTATCCGAAGTGCCTGTGGATTTTACTAGGTCACTGGATGAATAGCACTGCTGGAATAGCTTTTGCCCCGCATGTGATCCACATTGGTGTCGGAGAGGTGTGTTATATCTTGTACAATTCTCTGTCTTTTGTTCATATATCATATAAGATTATGATTATCTGCAAGTACAGTTTAAAAAATGGGAAAAAAACTTTTTAAAAAAATAAATTTAGTAATCTATTCTGCTTTTGAAGATCTTGTTCTATATAATACTTTGGCACACTTGCACAAAACACTTGGACATGGAACCGGAAATGTAAACTTGGATGATTTGGTTTCATGGGCTGTTAATTTCAAACTTCTGCTATTTACTGTTGGCAGGATGTTGCTGCAAAAATTCTATTATTTGCCAAACAAAGGCCGAGGGCACTTTGCATCATGTCCGGAACTGGTGTAGTTTCTTCAGTAACACTATGTCAGCCAGCATCTCAGGGGCAGCCAGCATCCCAGGGCTCCACTCTCACTTTTGAGGTCTTGTTAAACTATGGCATTTCAATTCCCTTTAGTTCTTTGATTAAAGATTCCCTGGATGTGTAGTTTGTTGCTATACGCTCCTGATTAATGTTGTTGTATCTCAATCACTGCATTCAAAATTGGAGAACAAAAGGATGTGATCAGAAACCATGCAAAGCATTAGAGATTGGAGAGTAAGGTTCTGATAACCTTTCAATGAAAAAGGATGAAATTAAAATAGACATGCATGCAATTTGGTACTGAGATGGACTTGAAACTTAAATACATAAGGTTCCTTTTTTAGCAAAAGGTCGAATTGATGTTATTTTCCCAATTTAGAGCTTAAAGAACGTAGTCAGGCATAAGCATCATGTAGTACTTTAGTGTAGCCTGGATTCTGTTAGGATTTCTTTTAATTGATTTTTGGCCCCTGAGTTCTTGAATTTACATTGTCGTAGTTAATGGTCCAAGTTTGATGAACAGTTTGGGTGATTTGGTGAGCGGTTATTAAGGATGGCAAAGACAGTGAATGTAGAGGGTAGAGATTTATGGTTGGTTTGATTTTTGAAGAGATGGCAAGTGAGATGGTACCATGCATTTTAAGGTGGGTCAGAGTAGCCTGCATGAATGCTTAAACTACTGAAATCATCATTTCCCCCTTTACTTCATCCCAATATATCCATGGGTAGGTTATTGAAAACTTTAGTACGTTTATTGTGCGTAGGGACGTTTTGAGATATTATGCCTGTCTGGTTCTTACTTGGTTACTGAAGATGGTGGTCCTCAGAATCGAAGTGGTGGTATCAGTGCTTCTCTTTCTAGTTCTGAAGGTCGACTCATTGGAGGTGCGATCAGCATGCTTATTGCAGCCGACCCGGTTCAGGTATTTACTTTGATTGCTTAAACTTTATCTAGTTGCTGACACGAGAATGAAGCATCAGATTATCAATCACTTTGAACTTTTTTAAAATGGTCCCATAACATTCAGAACGCACTTATTAGTTGCAATTCAGGCACTGGTTTTATCAAACTAAACAATGAATGGTTGTCTGAAATGCAATGATTGCCATGAACAATTACTAAAATGGAAAACATGAACAATTTTTAATCCAAAATGAGCTTGAAATTTCAAGTTATCAGCTTGATACGATTCTCTGGTTTTATAAATGTTTCACGTTATTTGATGGGACAATTAGAAAATATAAATGTCTGAGCTTCTCCTGCTTAACTTTCCGTGGATGTATCCTACTTGCAGGCTCGTTTAGTATGATGAATTAACTTTGCTTGTTGCAGGTGGTCGCATGTAGCTTCTTACATGGTGCTTCTAAAACTAAGGATAAACCAGTTGGGCGTCCCAAAACTAATCAGGAGTCGACATTCCATTTTGGAGACAGATCCCCGAAACCAATTATCCCTACAGATGCACCTCAAAATTTCAGTCAATCGCCAATCCTTGGCTGGCCAATTTCGCGGTAAGTTGGCCCCAGAAACCTCCATGGCGATACTGAATACTGACTTGATGTGAGGATGACTGCCGCAACAGTCACATGGCAAATTTTTGTATATATGCGTTGTTGTATATGTACCGAAATTGTATGACAGCTTCAACTTTCCAAGTTAGACCTTGTATCTCTATTAAGAGATGGTTTCTGATGTGCTTATGCTAACTTAGCTTGTAACGATCACCATTTCAGAACTCTGAAGTTACAATGGAAACTGCAAAAAATTTCCCTTCTAATCTGGAGGGAAACGTAGATTAATCTATCAGCAGGAAAATTCTAATCACTCGTGCCAAACTATTGCCTGTTACTCTTTGGGCCTTTGATATTTCTATCCTGTTGAGATTATTTTTCGTCCTGGTAAGTCAAGGAAGTGTCTGCAAATGATTTTCAGGTTGCTCGAGTTTTGGGCTTGCAACGGCGTATGCATAAAGTAAGCATAGTCCCATTCAAGCAGAAGTTTACATATAATAAAATAGTATTTGATACATGAGACGTGGTTCATTTATATAATAAATTAGCTGACTTGTAGATCTTAAAAAGAGGCAGATGGCAAATGGTAAAAGCCAGATCCTTCAACCATACAACAAAAAGAAGACGACTGCCCTGTAGCAAATATTTCATGCTCCATGTAATTTCTCTACCGCAAATTCACAAGCCAACATGCAATAAAGCAGAATTACATGATAAAATTTGGAACCTTTGAGGACCTCGAATGTCTGATAAAGCTTTATATCTCGACAGCTCCCAAAAGCTTCTTAATATCATGCTGCAATAACAAAAATCTTGATAAATACATAGTATATAAACTACATATAAACATAAATGGATTATGACTATACAGCTTCAGATGCCAGTGTCAAGTCTGAGATCAAAACATGCTGAAAGAGCAGGCTGCACATTATTTACCTCAAGACTTAAAGGAGAAGTTGTGGGGTAGTATCGATCAACAACTTGTCCATCTTTATTAACAAGGAATTTAGCAAAGTTCCATTGAATATCATCACCAAAGATTCCCCATTTTCCTGACTTTAAGAACTTGTACAGTGAAAAAGCGTTCTCACCATTTACTTCAATCTGGCACCAATAAAAGTATGCAAGGATGGTCATCATCAAAACTATCATACAACAATTTGCATTTTGCTAGTGAAAGGCCAGTCATCCATAGACTTCAATTTAGCCCAACTATTTACCTTGGCAAAGATGGGAAATTCTGATTTGAAACGAGTGCAGACGAAGTCCGTAATCTCGTCATTACTTCCCGGCTCCTCGTCACCAAATTGATTGCATGGAAATGCTAGAATTTCAAGGCCTAAATATGAAGCAAACAAATGATGCTTTTGGCACTATCACCCACATAAAAATGATTTCTGGCATCAAACATGAAAATGAAAGCATAAGTTACTAACCTTGGTCCTTGTACTTTTCATATAATTGATTTAACTCTGTGTAATTTGAGTTGGTCATTCCACTATAAGATCAAGGGTTTTCAAACTTTAACATCAGGAAAAAAAAGGGAGCAGAACAATTAAAAAGCAAAAAAGAAAAAGGAAATATAGCAAATACCATTTCGAAGCAACATTAATAATCAATAGAACTTTTCCTCTGTAAATACTGAGATTTATATCATTTCCGTTAGCATCCTGTAAATGCAAGCAAAAGATTATTTATTGAATGAATAATACATTGAATCATCTCATGCATCCGATCCTAAAGCAAGTAAAATCCAGGCTATCAGAATCAGAACCCGATATTGATTATATCATGTAAATAAAGCTAAATTTAGATAAACGACAAGTACCCAGAAACTGAAACAAGAAAAGAAAAAGGAAAGCAACAATCTTGACATAATCGCATAAAGATGTTTTCGATAAGCGTTCAAGCTTGCAAGAGTGACCGTCTACAGCAATTTACTGTACCTTTCTGCAGAATTCGTATAAAGAAACAAAATGGCTTCATTAAAGTGCGATAAATTACTCAACCAAAAATTAAGCTACGAAAAGAACCGACCTTGACGGTGAAGTCATAGACTGATTTGGGATATTCTGAAGGTGGGTTGGCCATGAAATAAGCAAAAAAGATATCGGACAGACAGGCTGAAGATAAGACGAAATACGCAGATGGTTTGAAGAAAAGGAAACTACGACGAGGAAGGAGAAAAGGGGAACCAAGAGATTGACTTTTTTTTTTTTGAAACTAATATGTTCTTACACGTGTAGGCGCTATAAAGATGCACCGTGGAGGTTCGCACGTGCGTCAGGACTGCTATCTCTTTTTGGTCGAGACAAGAAATATTCATGTATTTAATCATCATGAGACGATGATTCTGCATTCATTGTATTTAATCATCATTGTTATTAACATCAGCGTATGTCTGCGTAAATTCCAGGTGATGATCAAAGGGTGCCTGGACAGAAATTACAGAGGCTGATATCAAGATAAAAAAAAGTATTCCAAGCTCCTCAAGCTTATTCCTGCGATAAATATGGACAGCCCTGATGTTGGAAACCATGATCATCCATCATTCGATCTTTATTTCCCGAATTTCAAGGTTTTCCAGGGCCTTTGGCCTCTCGTAGTATTTTAACAACAAGGAGCAGACTACCACACTGACTGAAGAAGCTGCCATTGCAGCTCCAGCAATCCATGGAGGCAAACGGAATCCAGTTCCAGGAAATAGCGCCCCTGCTGCTATTGGGATTCCAAGTAAGTTATAACCCAAAGCCCAAGCGTAGTTCATCCTGATGCGGGAAAATGTCTTTCTGGAAAGGTCTATAGCAGTGATTACATCTTCCAGATTGCTTTTCATCAGGACTATGTCAGCTGCCTCTATAGCAATATCTGTTCCTGCCCCAATTGCCATCCCAACATCTGCCGCTACAAGTGCAGGCGAATCGTTTATGCCATCGCCCACCATTGCCACTATATGACCTGCAGTCTACAGAAGATGGAGATTGAGAGTTCAGATCGATTGTTACGTAATATAGAAATGCAAGCTAGATCATAACTTGATTTAATGTGGAAGAACTGTAGAAGATGAAACCTGCAACTCCTTCACTTTCTCCGCTTTCTGCTCAGGCTTGGCTTCTGCAATGACAGATTCAATGCCAACTTCCCTGGCAATGGAATTAGCAGTTCCCCAATTATCACCGGTCACCATGATACTTCGAACTTTCATAGATTCCAGAATGGAAATAACTTCTTGTGCCGCAGGTTTTAAAGGATCAGAAATGGCTAGAACTCCAGTCACTTCCTGATCTATTGCTACTAATATCCCAGTTTGAGCCATCCCTTCAGTTTCTGCAAGCATTTCTGCAGCATCAACAGGAATGACAATGTTATGTTCCAACATCAAGCTTCTGTTTCCTACTATTATTTCCTTGTTCCTGACTGCAGCTTTCACTCCATGACCAGTAATTGAGACAAAATCTTTCGCCTCTGGCCAGATAGGATTCTCTTCGTCTTCTCTGAATTTCTTGGCATACTCTACAATGGCTTTTGCTAAAGGGTGCTCACTGTTTACCTGATATGGATACGTCAGCATCGAACCATTCTATCAATTCATTCTAAAGGCACAGAATTTAGACAAGAATAATGAGCTAAAGGAGAAGGAGATACCTCAGTTGCAGCAACAAGTTCGTAAAAATCTCCAAGAACCATGTTTTTCAGTAGCTTTGTGTTAACAACTACAGGCTTTCCAACTGTCAGGGTTCCTGTTTTATCGAACACTACGCAATTCACCTGCAAGTTTGATAATCAGGATTAGAATTTCTAACTAGCGATCTTAATTTTTGCAGCTATGAAGATTTGCAGTAGGGTTTAATTTGAGACTAGCCTTGTGGGCACTTTCTAGAGCTTGGCCACCTTTGATAAGCACACCTTGAGAAGCCCCAACACCAGTACCCACCATAACAGCGGTAGGAGTTGCTAAGCCAAGAGCACATGGACAGGCTATGACCATAACAGATATTCCAAACTGTAATGCAAGTTGAAAGCTGTCCATGGAATTTGGTATCCACGATTCTGGATAGCCATGGAACTTTCCTGCTAAAAACCAGGCAAGCCAAGTGGAGAATGAAAGCATGATGACCTACAAAAACAGATGCCCAATTACTTTCCAGGGTCACATAATATTGAACCTAGTGAAAATGCTAGACCTGTGACAAGCTAATAATATGTACTTACGAGAGGTACAAAGTACTTGGAGATCTTGTCAGCAAACTTCTGAACAGGAGCTTTAGCCATCTGGGCTGACTCAACAAGACGAACAATTTGCGAAAGGGCACTCTCGGATCCAACCCTTGTTGCCTTTATGTGCAATACTCCATTCTCATTCACCGTCCCACCGATCACCTGATCGCCTTTTCGCTTGGCTACTGGCCGTGCTTCTCCTGTTATCATACTCTCATTGACATGGCTCTGACCCCATATAACAAAACCATCTGAAGCTACTTTAGCACCTGGTATGATTTTAATGACGTCATTCTTCTGAATCAACCTGCTATCGATTTCTTCTTCGCGAATCACATTTCCTTCATCATTATCATCCAAAGCGAGTAAAATTGCAGTCTCAGGTGCCAGATCCATAAGCTTGGCAATAGCCTCAGACGTCTTTCCCTTAGCCAAAACCTCTAAATACTTCCCTAGAAGAATGAACGAGATAAGCATTGAGCTAGTCTCGAAGAAATCTGTCCCCATGAAATCCAACGAATTAGCAGCTCTCAACACTGAGTAGACAGAATAGAAATATGCTGCATTGGTTCCTAAAGCAATCAGCACATCCATGTTGGCAGAACCATGCTTCAATGCTTTATAGGCGCCTGTATAGAATCGTCTGCCAATGACAAACTGAACCGGTGTGGAAAGCACCCACCTCAGAATTTCTCCTATAGTTAACATATTCACTATTCTGGTATCTAATGCAGACTTAATTCCAGGAATATACATGAACACCATGGATGTTAAAAATACAGGAATCGTGAAAAGCAAGCTCCATAAAAATGATTCGAAATATTGCTGAATTTCCTCCTTTCTGTGACTTTCTCGTCCTTCAGGATATATCATTGCCTTGAATCGTCCAGTCCCTGTCGATTCAATCACCTTGATGAAGTTTCTAGGACCTGTCATTTCTGGTTTATAAGAAAGTGAAATTTTACCAAGTTCAAAGTCGACATCTACACTTAAAACGCCAGGAAGAGCTTCAAGAGACTTTTCAATCATTTCCATTGAACTAAGTGTTCTTACGCCATCAACTTTAAGTTGTATTCTATCAACATCGACACCAGTACTAATAAGAATGGCTTCAAATCCTGTGTCATCTATGACTTGTAAGAGCTGATTGTAGCTAAGAACTTTGGGGTCGTAGAGAATTTCTGCTTCCTCGGTTGCTAAGGCAACTTGAGCTTGTTGAACACCTTGAATGGATTTTAGAACTTTCTCAACTGTGGAGGAGCAAGAAGTGCAAGTCATTCCATTAATTCTTATCCTGCATGCTTGAGTAGATCTATCACTGGTCTCATCTTCGATTAGTGTAGCCTCAAACCCAGCATCCGCGATTGTTTCACGAATGGTTTCTTCCTATTATATGTTTTAAAATCAGAAAGTTACGTTGCTGCTCCATTATTATTATATCAGAAAAAACTAAAAATAAATCATGCCAATCCATAATATTACATTATATTAATATGCAGATTTATATTAAACATCATATATGTTATTAGCATGAAACCTAAATAAAAATTGATGTTTTATTATATTATAAAGAGTCTATAATCTTAGATGATAAATTGAATTCATTCCTGTATAAAACATGTTTAATGCAATTGTAGATTTAAAAGTAGTTTTTACGTCTGTTGGACAAAATGATTGAATTAGGGACAAATCTCATGAATCCATAATCATGGCATACATTGGAGTGTTTGAGTTTACAAGTTTAATCAAAAAACAAATCCCACTTTACTCTTCTACTCAAAGCCATAGTTGGCAATTCACGATAACGTGTTTGTCTCCATCAAGGAAAGGTAGCCTAAAAATGCTTGGCGTCCACCTCACTGCCATGAACTGACCAGAAAAAGAAGCAAAAAGAAAACACTTTTTGTTATGCTTAGAAACAAGAACCATCCTGATTTCTTGCATGACAAAAACTGTTATTTTCGTATATTAAAAGCAGCATTAAATTGTAAGATAAAATTTGGAAATTTGTCCAAATCAGATCCAGGGACCATCTAAAAGCAGCGTTTTCAGGAAATAAATGGCTAATGCAATCAAAACTTCATCGTTCAGCTTTTTCGTACCCAGAAATTCTTTTCTTTTCCTTGCACCATAATACATAAGAATTCCCTTAATCTTTATCATTTAGGTCTTAATCATCATCTAAGCAGTTGTTAATTCCAACAATAAGGAGAGGAAAAAGAAGAAGAAAGATTAGCATGAAATAATAACATAAACATAGAGAGATTTTAGTTATATACTGCTAGAACTACCATGAATCATAACATAAAAGTAACGATCATGATAAGAAAAGAAGAGAACTTGATAAAAAAGAACATACGTTAATAAAACTGGGATAGAAAAAAACTTGAGCACGATTATTCAAAACATCAACAGAAGCTTCATGGATACCAGGAAGGCGTTTTACAGCTTTTTCAACGGATCCAGCACAAGCAGCACAAGTCATTCCAACGACACGAAACACTGCCTTGTTAGTAGTTTCAAAACGTTCTGGCAGGGAAACGCCTTTAGGGTACTTAGGCATGGAAGGGTAACGTGGTTTTGGTGACAAGTCTGAATAGCTACTGTCATAGTTATTGCGAATGCAAGTCCATGCCAGTAACTTCGTCGCCATGAAAGTTGTGGGTTGGTTTGGTTCCTTTTGTTGCTATGATGTATCTTTTCTGCGACAAACACAAAGTAGGTGTAGTTGGATATGAAGGTGGATGAGATGGAAACGAGTGTTTGGAAGGAAGGAAAAGAAAGGAACAAGGAGAAAGTGCATGGTGCAGGTTATGGAAAATGGAAGGGGCGTATTTAAAAGGAGTTAGTGGAAGAATGAAGATAGCCACAGCAAAGCATTCGAATTTAAAATGATTTGTGGTAGTCTTGATGGGTGGGAGAGCAAGGGAGGGTTTCTGTTTTCAAGAATGCATGTATGTTTTTTAAATGCACCATAATTAAGGTTTATAGCTACTAATACTTGGTGGGTTCAGAGTTCTTGATTTTCAATATATATATATATATATATATTTTATATTTTAAGAGTTTAATCTCCATCCTTAATCTATATAAATTTTGGCATTTTATCATTGAAATATTAATAAAAGGGATAAAGAGTTTTTTTATCAATTGAAAATTTCAATTCAGCTCTTTGACTCGTAATTTATGCATGGGTAATATATTAATTAATATCTGAAATACATTTATTTATACTTTAAATTAAATTATATGTATATATATGTATAAATGAATAATTTGAATTCCAACTTTGAGGTTTGACAAACAAATCATTAATAAATTATTCTAATAATTCTATGTAAATTGCATGCCTAACATTATTAAAGAAGAAAACAATACAACTACATTTTAATTTTAATGAAATATTTAACTATTAATTTCCATGGAATATTATGCTTATCGTAATGGTATTTAAATAAATACATCAGAATGCAATTAAAATTCAAATCCAACTATTTTTTTTGATTTTAAAAAGAATAGTATCTTATTGTATGATTCATTACCCTTCATCATTGTACCTCATAATTAATCTTTTTTTTTTTTTCCGAGACGAAGAAATGAATGATTACGGGGTCCTGCCATTGTTTTACTTTTAACTTTATTGACCATATGGTTGGTTTTTTATCTACTATACAATATGCTTTTCAGCATCATTATGGCCTTCATTTATTACTTCATCTAAACATTTAAATATTTTTATTAAGAATCATACCCATGATATTATTTTAAGAGTAAAATCAATTGATATATAAAGATATATATATTTTAATTTTATAATACATTCAATCAATACAAACATTCATAATATTTAATTATAATTTGATCTACTAACCTTTTTCATAAAACAATTAATATATGCAAGTGAACATCATATTTATTCAGCAATGATTTAGAGCTTTAATTATGTGTTTTTTTTTTGTTTTCAGTAAATTATTTATGAAGGCTAGGCAAGTAGTTAAATGTGTAATTATTTTAACTACCCACGAAAATTGTTATATACTGTGTAATTATTTTTTTATTGCATATTGATTTAAGAACTAGCTATATGGTCTAATCATGCTTACACTTAAATAAGAAATGAAATGATAATCCAATAATAAATTATATTTATAATAAAATGTCAAATTATTATGGCATTATCATTCTATCTATATTTCAAGATAAAAATGTCGTTTGACAACGTAATTTTTCTGAAGAACTGAGAGATGGGTGACGTGTCCACAGGCCTATTGGTTGCATAGAACAAATAAGAAAAGACGACCTTTCGAACATCCATCGTCGTACTCTGTAGGTGAGACCACTACAAAAAGAAGCCACTCATAATAAATACATGATTGATAACATTAAAATGGCCTTGAGATGTTTTGAAAATTATAAGTCTATATTAAAAAGCAACTCCATACTATAAAAATATAATATTTAAATTATTCATAATTATATTTATATTAATTTATAAATGATATAACAATAACTAAATCATAATATTATAAACTAATTTATTGATATGATTTAAATATAATTTAATGAATTATATTTAATATTTTAATTTTATTATTATATAAATCATTTGATATCAAATATGTTGAATTGAGTTCTATAATATGTTATTTGATTTAAATTTAAATAAATTTAAATTAATCTGAATTTAACCCTAAATGAATTCAGTGGAGATACTGCTCAAGTGGCATGATGCACTTCCATGTCATATCAGAATTATATATCAATTTCCATTACCTGAAAGCACAAAAAAATATACATATAAGTATAATTTGGATTGTAAACAGTTAAATTTATATTAAATTATTTGAAATTTGATTTAATAAATTTTTTAAAAATTTATTTAATAAATGAGTTGAATTTAAGTTAGATAATATTTGATTTATTTATATTTATAGATTGATTCAATAAAAAAACTTGTGAGTTAATTTATTAATTTATATAAACAAATTTAATTTTAAATATATAATCATATAAAAATATAAAAATATTTTAAAATTTAATTACTAATATAGAAATATAAATATTTATGAAATATAGCACTATTTTTTATTTTATAAATTATATTCATTGAATTTGTTAAAGTTTATGATATATTAAAAAAATTTGAAAAATTAGATTCAAACTTACTCATTTTAAATAAATTAAATTTAAACAAGATAAAACTCAACTTAACTTAACTACATTCATAAATATAATCATGAAATAGAAAAGGAAAAATATCAAAATGCAGCTATAAATACACACATACATACATACATATATCTATAAGTTGAGAGGAACCCAATATGAGGGCAAGAGAAATCCCACTAAAATTGGGTGGTTGTAATGACGTGGAATTGAATTGCCACCTTCTGCAAGATTATTGGGTGTTTGTGGTGAATCTACATACCAATCACACTCCATATATGTCTTTCTGAAAAACAAAACTAGCGTTAATGTTTTAAAATTGCATAATAGATTTGATATCTCAATCTTTCTCTTATATCAACACTCCGACTGTATTATTCAATATCAGATAGCTCTTTGATAAAACTAGAAATTGCAATATATATATATATATATATATACATACAAGAATCTTCCCTAATAGGCTAAAAAAGTGTATTACAAGAAGAGGGAAAAGTTTTTCTTATCTAGAAATCGGTTAGTGGGGGAGGCCCTCCAAGTGCGGGTTATCCTTGTCAATATATGGGGATCTGCAGCTTCTGTATCTGGGTCATTCTGCAGAATCTTTGTCCTTTGCCGCAAGAACTGTTATCTTCCAGTATAGCCCATTTTTTTTCAATTTGTTTGCTTATAGGGCAACTACATGATGGAATTTGGATCTAACAACAAAAGCTTTTGAATATGCATTAATGGGTGTTGTATTACTCAAACCCTAAAGTTAGTCATGTATGTATTGCAGTCAAAAGGAGTGGAGTGTCTTTGCCAGTCTATTACACCTTTTATTAGTGCATCCAACTTTTTCTATCTCAATAATGTGCGACACGTGTACCATAAACTTTTTGGATGGATTACATTTATTATTATATTTACAATACAAATTATTTAATCTTGTTACTCTACTACTCATTTACTACTAAATATGATAATTATATTCTTCGACATGTTTATTATTCACTAATCACTGTAATTATAAATTCAAAGGAGATTAACACATATCACCGGTGACAAGATTCCATAAGACCATCCACAAGTTAAGGGTCTGTTATATAATTACATTCACCTGGCTCTTGCCAATTCATAGTTGCAGTTCATGCAGAACCCCATATGTATATATATGCAATAACTTAATTGGCCACTATATATATGTCGCGACATTAGAGTGATGCTACAACAAAGTTGGAAAGGACAACGGAATAAACAAATAAATAGCAGAGGATAGAAGAAGGTGGCAAATGTTGTACTACAGACAGTACAAGTTCCTGATCTCTTGAAACGACGATGGATTTTTGAATGTAAGGAAAATAGTATATTTTTCAAAATTTTAAGTTTAATTCAGGAATTATATATAGTTTAAAGTTAAACTACTACATGCTTGTTAATTTAAATTTGATTAATTATTTCATATAGCATCAGTGTTGAATATATTTATTGATTTAAAAGTAAAAGAGAATTTGAATATCGTACATTTGTACTGCAAATAACTGTACTACTTATAACGTTGTAATAAATAATTGAAGTTGATTGGTTATTAATTTAATTGATATATGTACTATTGTATATGTTTAATTAGTAAGCTTTAAATTATAATATAAAGTAAAAAGATGGAGAATATGCTGAAGAAAACTGGGCTTATGAACACATATCCATGGAGTTTGATCATCCTCGGTCTGTCTTAGCCTTGCAATTTTCCTATATTTTGAAGGCCCAAGTTCAGGTATTATCGTGTATATCTATCTACATATCGGATTTTTAATAATGATTTTTAAATTTTCCTATATTTTTTATTCAAACTATTATCATTTTTTTTGTGTTTATCAAATTACTCATTTTATATTTTATATCGTAAATATTCATACATATTAAATCTGAAAATTATTTGCAGCATCCATTTGCATAATATAATGAAATTATTTGCACACAAAAAAAAGACTTTGGTTGGAATAAGGTTATTTGGATCATTTTATTATATGATATATAATTATATTATTTATATGATATATATAACTATATGATATGATATAATATAACTATAATTATATTATCTATATATAACTATATAATTATCTAACTATATGATATATATAATATAAATAAGATATTGAGGATAAAATCTAGGGTGAGCAAAAAAATCGAAAACCGAAAAAACCGAAAAAAACCAATGGTATTTGGTAATTTCGGTTCAGTTTTTCGGTTTTTTGGTTTTGGTTTGGTTTTTGGTTTTCAGTTCGGTTTAAATGTTGAATAACCAAATAAACCGAACAAACCGAATAAATGAAGATAAAATGACGTCGTTTTAAATTAATATTCAAAACGACGTCATTTTATATTAATTATACGGTTTATAGTTTCAATTTTTGGTTTATTCAGTTTATTCGGTTTTATATTTTCGGTTTTTGGTTTATTTGATTCGATTTATTCGGTTCGGTTTATTCGATTTTTGATAAATTTTGGTTTGGTTTGATTTTATAACTTTGGTTTTCGGTTTATTCGATTCGGTTCAAATCTTCCACAAAACCGAATCGAACAAACCGTTATCTTAATGGAGTACTAATGAGGTGGTCCAGTTATTCATGACTGACTTTTGTAGCAGAAAAATTAGATTATTCCCACTCAAGAAATGCAACTTGACGAACAACCTTTCTGTCTCATCTCTTTGTTTGAAAAGTTCCGCCATTAATTTCAAGATATTAAATAATAATTTTTATTAATTATTCTATTAAAATATTTTATTTAATTTGTAAAATAAAAAATAAAAAATAAATATTTCATAAAATATCATGTTTGATTTTTTAGATTTAAAAAATTTTAAAAATTTAAAAAATATTATTTTGAGATATATCATTTTTGAATGCTTATAAGATTTAATTTAATATTTATATATTTTATATTTTATTTATTTTTATCAATTTTAAAGATACTTTAAATCAAACTATACATTCTCAAAGTATATATATTTATTAAATATTTATATTTTAATAAATACATATTTCAAAATCTTATATATAAGTAAATTAAGTTTAATATTTATTTTAAAAATCTATAGAGCTTATAAGTTAATCTCGTTTTCTTTTTCATGATTGTGGGAAAGAAATCTGTAATCTTCTTGAAAAAAAGTAAATTTATGTATTTTTTAATTTATAAAATTTTAATTATTTTATATAAAAAAAAACCATTTTTTAATTGAAGTGATATGTTCAAAGAAACTTACATTTTCCATGTCTATAGACTTGTGTAGTATTTTAAATGCTAATATGAAAGCAATAAAAGAACGACTAAAATTCTTCCAACACCCATGACTTATTCGTTCCCCTATCCAATAACAAAACGCAGCATTTAATACTATTAAATTAAAATTATGTAAGATTTTCAAAACTATATAAAAAATAACATTCTTTAAAATTCAAAATAAATTTATATTATTTTTTAAAAATTATTATTTTTATAAAAAGTGCAAACTCTTTTGATAGTATAGTAAAATAAAAATAATTTATAATTTTTTTGTAATTTATTTCATTAATAAATGATATTAAAGCAGAGTCAAAAGGAAAAATGGAAATCCATTAAAATTAGGCAGCGGGGTAGAGTGTGGGCGCCTTTACTTATTTCAGTAGGAAGTATTATATTCGTCTATTATATGTTTATCTATTTTATTATATTATCTAGTGTGATATTTTTTATTTAATAATAATAAAAATAATGATGATAATAATAAACTCTATGAATTATGGTTATATAATTATAATAAATTTGTATGTTAGTTTATTTTGTCATAAAACCAAACTTGTTGATTAATAAAGTGTATGAATGATTAAAATCATAGGGTATATTATATAATATATATAATCATCATGAAAAATTATAAAAAATGTCAAAATTTAAAGTAGTGAGTTTGAATAGAAACTGTAGAAGAAAATCAATCTAAAATGACAGTCAGCTTACATCATATGATATGTTGGTACATATTAGTAATTGATGTTTTGGATGGTCCTTGGTTCGATATTGTGATTTCAGGTTAGCACCTTACGTTAGAGGATTGGATCACTGCAAATAGCAGAAACTCTATCAAGAACTCATAATGCAAAGAATTACTCGAGTGTTCACGGTCTTCGCTACAATCATGCATCAGCCCTATATAAGGCAACCTCTACCACCTCCATTTTCACACGTTACAATCCAACATCTAGTTTGTTAATTCCGAAATCATGAGCTTCTTTCAAGCTGTTACGATAGTTTCCTTGCTTTTACTTTCTTTGCTTTCTAGTTCAATCCATGCAGCCACTTTTTTTATCAAAAACAATTGTCCTTACGTCGTCTGGGCAGCTGCTGTCCCTGGTGGTGGCCGACAACTTAGCCCTGGCCAAACCTGGTTCCTTTTTGTGAATCCAGGCACTGCTGGAGCACGCATTTGGGCTCGAACAGGATGCAAATTCGACGGAGCTGGCCGAGGCCGTTGCACTACTGGCGATTGTGGTGGTCTGCTCCAATGCCAAGCCTATGGTGTGCCACCCAACACCTTAGCAGAATATGCGTTGAACCAATTTAGTAACTTGGATTTCTATGATATTTCTCTAGTCGACGGGTTTAATGTGCCGATGGAATTTAGCCCCGTTTCTGGTTCCGGCAAGTGCAGAGCAATCAGATGTACGGCTGATATAAACGGGCAGTGTCCTAGCCAGTTAAGGACAAATGGTGGGTGTAATAATCCATGCACTGTGTTCAAGACCCCACAATACTGTTGCACGAGCGGG
>CANYBF010887284.1:0-23714 GCA_948192965.1 Dalechampia spathulata | reverse complement strand
ACAAAAGACACTAAATGCAACCCTAATCTGAATCCTGAACTGCACCAAAATGAATCAAGATGCCCATGAGGGCAAAAAAACAAAGAGATAGGCTCGACTCATCCCAATCAATCCGACCGATCCAAAATTAGGGTGCGACAGTTAGAAGGTCAAAATCCCTTGTAGTATAATTGTTGTTTTCCTGAGACTGGTGAGCGATGGTTATGCTACGGGATCTTATCGCATCCCTTGAGTGTTGGGTCGGGGGTGTGACACCATTAACATATAATTAACATAAACCTATTTTCTTATTTAATTTTCCAATCACTTGAGATGTCTATATAATAAGATAATATTCTACTAACATTATTAATTATGTTATACATAACCCCATATCATGTATTTGGTATAGTATATATGTATATTTATCCTTATACATACATATAATATACATACACATACTATACATACCCAATAAATGTTTAACTCATAATTCTCTTTTATTTATTAAGACTTTAAGTTGAAGATATTAAATAATATCCTAAAAAATCACCATTTCATTATGTACTCATAATTAATATCTAAACATAACCTTAACTTTATATTGTACTTACCTTTCTTAAACCATACTTTATCATACAATAATATGTTAAACCTCTTCATTCAAAGCATTTGCACCTTAAGCGCATGTTCACCTTTTTTCTAATCTTGTCTATAAACATTCCAAACCATCAATAACTTCCTTGCTCTATAAGACACTTCCTTTATAATTATTACATCAAGGTATTCTTTTGCTATATTCTTTGGATAATTCCATATCATATGGAATTCCTCTGTTCATACTGTACTCTATAACACATTAACCTATAAACACATTCATGCATCATTGCCAATGAATGCATTTTATGCATTCATCAATTATTTACTGTAAAATATAAATAAAATAAATGCATATAGTGATGTTGTGAAAATCAAGATGTGACATAAAATTAGGTATAATGAATAATATTTTAAAATTTTTCTAAAATGGAAAATGACAATAAATTTTAAGGGTTTTACAATGATTTTTTTTGACTTTTCAATATTCCGATTTGATTAATTCATGTTATTTAATTAATCAATTTGGATTATGGTTAATCATATTTTTATTTTAGTTAATTGATTTAATCAAAATTTTAAATAAAATTATATTTTTAGAAAATATAATGATAAACTTACATAAATAAATATTTCTAAAAAATATTATAAGTTAATAATACAGTAATTAATTTAATTAATGAAAATATATATTAACAAATAGTAAATTACCATTTAAAAAATATTATAAATTTTGTTAATTGATTGATTGAATTAGATTTAAAAAATTGATTCAATTCAATTTGATTGATAATTAAAATTTAGTTAATAAAATTTTAATTCAAGTATTTAAATGACTATTAAAATAATTTTGAATTTTGAATTTTTAAAATATTTGATTTGATTTTGTTCAAAAAAAATTTTAAAATTTAATCAATCATAAATAAAAGGGGTAAAAATGAAAATACAATGTTTTTAATTTTCATTCGTAAAATTACATGACACGTGTATAACTTAATTACAAAATTTTCGATTTTAGCTTATATATATATATATATATATACACACACACGCACCATATCAATAATAATTAAAAATGTAAAATTATAGCTTTTTTGAATATATGTATTTACATATTTTTTTTATTTTAGTAATATTTTTTATTTTTCTGTATTTTTCTAAAAGAAGCCTTAAATAAAATACAAAAATCTATTAAAAATATAAGAAAATTTGAAGGACCTCAAAATTTCTTTCCCTTTATGGTGGTCAGTAGGGTTGAGTAAATTAAAAATTTTAAATAACTAATTTTGTTTTGGTTTGTTTGATTAGCTGTGCTATATTTCTGCTTGGTATGTTGGTAAGGTATTTTCAGATATATGCTTAAGACTCTAGTTCGATTCCCACTAATAACATGTATTGTTGTCAATTTTATTTATGATTTACGTGAGCATGTTTAATGGGGTATAATTATTATATTACTACATATTTATTCTAGTACTTCTCATTTGTATTTTGTTGATCTTGTATAAATACTATATTAAAATGAAACCATGGAATATCTTTTTACGTCTATTCCTTTTCTTCTGCTTTTTTGTATTTGATTGCTGTCTGTCTTTTGTTTCATTAATTCAAAAATGATTCTTACCAATTTTATAGGGTGTTTGAGTTTATTATTAGCTTTTTCACTCCTAACAGTTTTAAGTTTTAAAATGTTTGATTAAGAGTAGCTAATACAATAATTATTCAAAAAAAGTTTTTATTTTGTAACTTTTTCTTAGCTAATCATAATTTTCTCTTTTTCTTTATACCAACTTGTACTTCTTAAAAATTATATTAATAATTATTTAAAATAAAAATTAATATAATTAACTTTTTAAGATTCATAAAATATAAAATATATTTAAAATAAAATTAATTCAAATAATTATAGTCATATATAAATTTTAAAAATATTAAATGGTTTAAATTTAAATATCTATATTAAAATAATTTTTATTATTTTTAGATATTTAAATAAATTTTATTATATTCTTAATAATTTTTTACAATTTTTTAAATTAACTTATTAAAGAATTATATATATAATGAAAATAATATATACTCTTAATAATCATTTTATATTTTAATAATTATATCTAATAAAATTTTACCAAACATATTATTTAATTAGCTACTTACAATTAGCTATCAGTTACTAGCTAACAATAACTAACTATCAACTATCAGTTTTTAGAAATAGTTAAACTAAACAGCCCTTGCAACTATTGGAAAAGTTCAATGGATAATCTTAGGGTTTTCACTTCATTTTATTCTAATTGTAAATCAGAATCCCAATTCCTTTTACTTTTTTGTTATATGATAGCCCTAGGCTTATTCTTATGACTATGCCTTTATGTGAGAACAACTATCTTTCATGGAATCTTGTTCTATATGAATGACTTTAGGTATTAAACAAAAATTGAGGTTTATTAATGGTTAAATCATTGCACATAATAAAGAATATGCTAGTTATCAATCTTGAAAAAAAATGTGAGTATATAGTTAGTTCTTAGATTCTTAACACAATTTCAATTGATTATACTAAAGGCTTTTTATATGTGAATTCTAAGAAAGATCTTTAGGATGAAATTTACAAGCAGTTTGGCAAAAGTCCACAAATTTATGAAATTTAAAGGAACAAATTTTTAACTTAAGGTGCTTCTAATGTTGCAAATATATTATACACAACTAAAAAAACTATGGGAAGAGCTAAATTGTTATATTATATTATCTTCTTATAAGTGTGACATTATGCAATCATGCACTTGTAATATCAATAAAGTAGTTATTGATTTCACAAATCAAAATCAAATATATCTTATGTAGTTTCTTATAGGTTTGGATGATGTGTTTGAATTAGTACAAAGTTAAATTTTATCCATGGATCCTTTACTAATAGTTGGGAAGGCTTATTCTTTAGTTCTTTGAGTTGAAAAATAAAAACAAATTATGACTAGAGTTCAACTTAATCTTGATATAATGGTCATGGTGGTTCAAAATTCAAGACCAAGCAACATTGCTTATGATGGCCCTTTGAAAAACTTTAATTCAAGTCATAATCTTAGCTTTTTCGAAAGATGCAAAGCAAGGAAGAGCTCAAGAAACTCATTACTATGATTATTATAGTAAAGAGAGCTATACTCATGATAATTGTTTTAAACTCAAAGGCTTTCCAGAATGGCTTAATTCTAATAAATGTTGAGGTCAATTATCTTGCTCTCTAAGACTTCTAGGGGTTATTTCACAATTGATGAATAATAACTCTAATCATGAAAATCATCAAGAAACACCTTTGGGTGTTAATGTGTCTTTCAGATCCCCTTTTGATTATGCTTGTTCACTAACACACTAGCCTTCCTAACTTGCTTCTATGACTCATACTTTACAAGAATTACTCAAACATTCTAAGATACAATGATTAATTGATGATAATTTTGTTAACTAATGTTCAACTCCTCATATTGGAGGCCCTAATAGATGGATTTAGTGATTCTTGTCACTTTATAGGCACTATTCTTAAATTTCCTTCCCTGTCTTTATGTTTTGCTTGTTTCAATGAACAAGGCTCTTGGATAATAAGCACAAGTGCAATTGATCATATCACTTGTATTCTCTCCTTATTAGATTCTCCCATCAAACTTTTTAAGTCAATTCTTTTATCCTTTCTAATGGTACTATTAAGTATGTTATCCATACTAGCAATATGCCTTTTATCCTATAATTGACATAAAAATGTCCTATATATACCTTTTTTCACATGTAACTTACTTTCAATTCATAAGTTAACCAAATTTGAGAAAATTGCTATTAGTTTCTTTGACACCAAATGTGCCTTTCAGGATCAATGGATTAATGCTCCTCTTATTGTTTTCAAAGAAGATTGAGGAATTTATAAACTAACTAGTTCTTATTTTTCTAATACTTTACTTATTTAACTTATAAATACCATATCTTCTACTTGTGACATTAATTGAAATAAAGAAGATTTTTTGAATATAAAACATTATTTTAAGCATGTAGATTATTTAAGTTCTTTATGACATGGTAGATTAGGGCATACTTCTTAGTCCAAGCTTCATCATATTTCCTTTCTTAAGCATTTTAGCTTTAAGTCTATGTTGTATTCTATATGTCCATTTACTAAGCAAACCAAATTATCTTTTTCTCGTATGATTATTCATTTTACTTCCCTATTTAAGCTTATTCATGTAGATTTATGGGGACCTTACAAGGTTATTTCTTTTACTAAGGTTCGTTTATTTCTTACTATTGTTGATGACTATTCTTAAACTACTTAGACCTATATGCTTAAATATATAGATCAATATATTGTTATCCTTGATTCTTTTCTCAAATATATTCACACGCACTTTAGTTATCATTTAAAGTTTATCCATACTGATCATAGGATTGAGTTTTTACATTCTTGTTATGACTTGTTTACTTTTTCTAGTATCATTCACCATAAAATATTGTCCTTATTCTCCTTAATAGAATGGTGTTGTTAAGCAACGTCATAGGAGTTTGTTAGCTATCACTCGAGCTTTTAGGTTTCATTCTTTGTTACCTCCCTTTTAGGGTGAGTGTGTTCTTATTGTTGCCTATCTTTTGAATTATCTCCCTATATTAGTTATTTCGTGAAAGTCCTCATACCATGTTTTATTTCATAAAACTCATTATTATTCTGTACAAGTTTTTAGATGTCTTTCTTATGTCATATAAATGTACTTCCTTATAAGAATAAGTTTTATTCTCGAGCTTGTCCATCCATTTCCTTAGGCTATTTTTATGATCATAAAGGATATAAACTCTATAATCTTCATACAAAGCAAATTATTATTAGTACAAATGTTATTTTCCATGAAGATATTTTTCCTTTTTTCAATTCCTTCTCTCCATCTAGTTTTTCCTTTATTCTTTTTATGTCTATTTATAATGCTAGATTGTCTTCTCCCTTTTACTACTCCTTCCCCTATCCCCATTTATTTTATGTCATTCTATATATCCTTATGTCACTCCCACTTAGATGAATGATTCTACAACCAATTTCTCCTTTTCTCACCCTCTTATAACTAATGTTACAACCTCTTTTCATTTTTATAGCTTACTTACAAATTTGTAGCTAATATATCTTATGTCTATGAACCTGCTTTATACAAACATGTTAAACATGATACTCAATGAGTCTAAGCTATTAATGATTAAATTCATGCTTTAGAAAAAAATCATATTTAGACTTTATCTGATTTATCTCATGGAAAAAAGGTCATTGGTTCTAAATGGGTATACAAAGTCAAATATAAATATAATGGGGAAGTTGACCAATTTAAATCCCATCTTATTGCTAAGGGTTATACTTGTCATGAGTATAGACCACATCCCTTAACAAGGACCTGTACGGCACCCATGTAGGATGCTTTCTACACAAGCCAACCTTTAAATCCTTATAAATAACTTATTCATGAGTATAACAAACATCATATATGAGCATGATGAGTTCTTATGATACTGTAATACCATACAAGAGAAAGACATAATGAAATAAGAATGAGGCATAAAGATTGAATAAATCCAGCTACTTAGATAATTAATGAATATTTTTGATACATTAATTTGATAGTCCCATTTTGTATGGAGGTAGGGGGAATGTCTTATACTAAAGACAATCCTAGCAGTGCTTACCACATGCCTAATGCCTGGGCAACACCCAAGGCTGACTACTCATTCCCCCTTAAAGAGCATTATGAGCGTAGTTGGGTATGGCAGGAGGAGATATCAAAATGTTTCACCCATTAAACCTCAAAATTACATAAAATAAATATAAATATGAAATCTTTATTCTACCCTTGAGTAGGGAAACCTCCCCCTGATAATACTTAAGTTGAAGGTGAAGATTATCATACTAAATTATCACCCATTGCTAAAATTATCACCATTCAGGTCATTTTAGCTATTACTACTATTAACCAATGACCCATTCATCATATTGATATTAATAATATTTTCCTTTATAGTTCCCTTAATAAGAAGGTGTATATGATTCCTTTAAAAGGGTATTTTATTTCATTAGGATAGGTTTACTAATTACATAAGTCTATTTATACTCGGACAGGCTTTTTATCAATAAAATAAGGTGTTAACTTCCTTTCTTATTCATTTGGGTTTTACAACTTCTGCTTATGGTCATTATCTTTTTGTTCATTGAGATTCTACTAATTGTATGGTGTTTCTTGTCTATGTGGATTATGTGCTTCTTTACGATAATTGATGAGTTTATTATCCTTTCCATCAAGAAATTACTTCACTCTAAGTTTACTATTAAGGATTTAGGTTATCTTAAGTATTTTCTTTGTATTAAGATTTTTTAATCTAAATAAGGTACTCTTATTCATTAACAAAAGTATGTTCATGATATTTTAGTTGATACTAGTATGCTTGATTGCAAATTTGCTTCTCTTCCATTGCCTAAAGGGCTAAAACCTATTAATTTTGATAGTCCTTTGTTGCCTAATGCTAATATTTTTCATTGATTGCTTGGTTGTTTACTTTACTTGACCATTATTCATCTGAATCTTTATTTTACAGTCCAATATTTAACTCAATTAATATCCTCTTTATGGTTGCCCCATTACCAGATTACTTTATATGTTATGTGTTACTTGAAGGACATGTTGCTATAGATCTTTTTTTTTCTTCTTACTTCTTATCTTACTTTACATGCTTATTGAGATGCCAATTAGGGTGCTTGTTCTATGAAGAGTCATTCTTAGATATTGCATATTTCTCAGTTCTTCTTTAGTATCTTGGAAGTGTAAAAAGTATATAACTATGTTTAAATCATCTGTTAAAGTTAAGTATCCTAGCATATCGACCATGAGCTTCAATGGGTTTTTTTATTTAATCCAAGACTTTTAGGTAACTTTATCCCTTCTCATTTCATTGTGTTATGATAATTAAGTTGCATTGCACATTGTTATGAATCATGTGTTTTCATGAGTGCACTAAGCACTTTGAGATTAATGGTCACCTTGTTTGTAGTTTGTTTTAAGTAGGTTTTATTGCTCATACTTACATTCCCTCCAAATAGTAGTTGGTTGATGTGTTTACCAAGCCATTGAGTTCTTCCCACCATGCTAATTTTTTTTATTCAAGTTGAGTTTGATTTCATTAAACTAATAATGGTGGCCTATCAAATTGCTATATATTTATTCTAATAATATTTCTCATTTATATTTTTTGAGATGTTCAAAATTAGTCCTTTAGTAGCTTTATTGGTCTTGTATAAATATTATTTTTCATTATTTTGATATGAAACCATAACGTATTTTTTTACGCTCAATTTTCTATTTGTATACCTATCTTGAAAATCTACCTTTTCTTGTACTTTGTTCATTATTTAACAAACAAAGCTCAAGATCGATATACTCAATTCATTTATGTTTATGAGTAAATTATTAATTTAAGTGATAATAATTTAATTTTAAATATATAATTTATATATTTATAGTTGCATGAATATAAAAATATATATTTAATTTTAATTGTTAATATAAAATTATTAAGTTTTAAGATTTCTTACATTTATACTTCTAATAAAAAAGTAAATAATTTATTTTAAATTTATATTTTTTAAACTCATCAAAGTTGTAATTAAACTCATTAAAACTCACAATAAATAAAAATATTAAACAAATTTGAGTCAAGATTGACTCAATAATAAATAAACTAAACTCAAGTTAATCAAAATTCAACTTGATTTTATTCATTTAAAGCCTTAATCATTGAGAAGAAGTTAGAAGGAAAAAAAAGCAAATTACTTAAAAATAATTTTAAAATAATTATTAATTTAATGTGAAACTTGATTGTAGATTTTTAATCCAAATAGAATATCATGATTTTTTGTTGAAATAAAATATCTTTTTTCTTTTTTATTTTTTAATAGTGGTATGTAAATTGAAGTCTGAAGTCTGAATTGAATTGACATATTTTAAAATTTTAAATTTTAAAAATATTTGATTTTAAAAAAATTAAAAAAATTTTAGTTTGAAAAGTGAAATAATAAAAAAAGGTAAAAATTAAACTAAACCAATCTAGTTAGGTTTATAAATTTTAAAACTGATAAAAATTTGATTTGATTTTAAACTTTAAAAATTTAGATTTGATTTGAGAATAGAACCAATAAAATACTCATTCTTAATTTCAGTTAAGACATATCTTCTTTTTGATTAAGTTTGGGTAGAATGGTAGAGAATAAATAGTAAAATTATATTCATTAATATGTTTGTTTATCAATAATTAT
Source organism: Dalechampia spathulata (assembly GCA_948192965.1). NCBI lineage: Eukaryota > Viridiplantae > Streptophyta > Magnoliopsida > Malpighiales > Euphorbiaceae > Dalechampia > Dalechampia spathulata. Next base: position 14,821 of record CANYBF010887284.1, on the reverse strand, counting down.
GATTTTTTTTAAAGAATTGATGATTATATTTTTGATGAATTTGTTAGTATGACTACATATAAAATTTTAATCAAAATAATACTATCCACTTTACTTTAGTATTATCCTATTTTAATAAATATTTTTAAATCTTATTCTTACACTAATAACTTATTATTAAATAGTATTTCAATAAAATTCTAGATTAATAAGAAGACAATTGTATCTTAAAAATGAGAATAATTAAAATATATTTATTTTTATGGCAGATAGCATTTTTAAAAATGAGTTTTTATATTTAGTTTTTATTTTTAAATTTATTCTAACACGCGCGCTCATGTGGCCACCTTAAGCGAATCTCCACCGTTCCCCTTCTTCAAAATCTACAATCTTGACCGTCCAATTTCAAATCCTCTAACTTCCCCCCGAAATTTCAAAATTCAAACTGGTGACCGTTAGCATCCATTACTCGCCTTTCTTACTTTATATTTCTGCTTGCTCATTCCTTTTCTCGCTGGTCCCTCTCAAGGGAAGAAGAAGAAAACTCTAATTCTCTCTCTAGAATCCTAACTTTCTCTCTGTAACAATGGCAGCAGTAGAGGCTTTCACATCGGCGCCGTTAACAACTAGCAACAACGCGAACAAGAACAAAACCATCGAAGAAACCTACCAGAAGAAGAGCCAGCTGGAGCATATCCTGCTCCGACCTGATACCTACATCGGATCTATCGAGAAGCACACCCAAACCCTATGGGTTTACGAGGAAGACAGAATGGTGAACCGGAGCGTGACGTATGTGCCAGGATTGTACAAAATCTTCGACGAAATCCTTGTGAACGCAGCGGATAACAAGCAGAGGGATCCGTCAATGGATTCATTGAAAGTGGTGATTGATGTGGAGAATAACATGATAAGTGTGTATAACAATGGGGATGGAGTTCCTGTGGAAATACATAAAGAAGAAGGGGTATATGTGCCGGAGCTTATATTTGGGCATTTGTTGACGAGTAGTAATTATGATGATACTATTAAGAAAACTACTGGTGGCAGAAATGGGTATGGTGCTAAGCTTACTAATATTTTCTCGACAGAGTTTGTTATCGAGACGGCTGATGGAAGAAGGCAAAAGAAGTATAAGCAGGTGGGTTTTGTCTGGCGTTTGATTTATGTGCATATTGCCACATGGTTAATTTTGACTATTGTTTTTGTTTATGTTCTAATCTCTGATTGTTTAGATGCAGTCAGGGTTTAAATGCTTTGATTCTGCTGCCAATTTTTGTTGCAAGTTTCAATTTTTTGGGGTCATTTTGTGCTGATTTTGAGCTAAGAATCTATTGCGCAAGATAATTCCTGTTGATTCAATGGTGAAATGATCGTTTGAGGTTGATGTGGTTTATACAATTTGTTAGGTGTTGGGTTTGGTTATCACTGTTATTGCATGTGTTCTTGCAAATTTTTCATGGCGATTTGATTAGGAACGCATTTTATGATGTTCTCTTGTTAAATAGATTGCTTATGCTTTGTTTATGGTATTAGTTTCGATTTGGGGTTTATTGTTCTTCTTAAGATAGGTGTATTTGGCAGTGTCAGGCATTTGACTTGGTTATGTAAATGGTTTTGGTGATTTTTGAAGGTTTTCTCGAACAATATGGGGAAGAAGTCTACTCCGAGCATAACGAAATGCAAGGAGGGTGACAATTGGACAAAGGTTTCATTTAAGCCTGATTTATCAAAATTCAACATGGAAATGCTTGAAGATGATGTCGTTGCACTGATGAGCAAGCGAGTGTTTGACATGGCTGGCTGTCTTGGAAAGACCGTGAAGGTTGAGCTTAATGGGAAGCGGGTCCCCGTAAAGTCATTTCAAGATTATGTTAAATTGTACCTGGATTCTGGTTCAGAATCTCCATCAGATTCCCCGAAGAGGTTATTTTTCTGTTCAATTTTTGGCTAAAACTAGAGAGTTTCTTCATTCTCACCGGTAATTTCTTAAACGGTTTTTGTTTTTGTTTCACCAGCTTCTACCTTAAAGTGGGCGAGAGATGGGAGATATGCGTTAGTTCTACTGAAGGGCAGTTTCAACAGGTGAATTGGATTACTGTTTGAAACACAAGTCACGACAGCCATTTGAATCTTCACTAGACTCATACAATTGTGTTGTGGCCCTGTAACAGGTCAGCTTTGTGAATTCAATTGCAACAATCAAGGGTGGAACTCACGTTGACTATATAACTAGTCAGATCACTAACTATCTGGTGGGAGTTGTTAAGAAGAAGAACAAGAATGCCAACATCAAAGCACACCATGTGAAGAACTATTTATGGATTTTTGTCAATGTACTTATAGACAATCCTGCTTTTGATTCTCAAACCAAGGAAACTCTGACTCTTAGGCAGAGTAATTTCGGTTCTAAATGTGAACTTCCTGAAGACTTTCTGAAGAAAGGTCTGTTAGATGAATTTTTGGTGTCACCTGGGCTACATATTATCTTACGCAAAATGCTGAAGTTCTTTTTCTATTTCCTAATATTTTGCAGTAGCAAAGTCTGATATCCTAGATAGTCTGCTCTCACTGGCGAAACACAATAATGAAAGAGAGCTTAAAAAAACTGATGGAACAAAGAGAGGGAGGGTTAACATTCCAAAATTGGAGGATGCTAATGAGGCTGGAACTAAAAACTCTCACAAATGCACGTTGATTTTGACAGAGGGAGATTCAGCAAAGACACTTGCTGTAAGTTTTCATATATGATGTTGTGAGTTGCCGTAAGTTGTCATTTTGACCTGTAATAATCTTGTTTTAATATCTCTTGGTATTACAGATTTCTGGTTTAGGTGCATTGCCGCAAAATGTCCGGGACTACTATGGAGTATTCCCATTGAGAGGTAAATTGCTAAATGTACGGGAAGCCACTTCTAAACAGCTGAATGAGAACAAAGAAATCGAAAGTATCAAAAAGATTCTTGGATTACAGCAAAATAAGCAGTACAGTGATGTCAAATCTTTGAGATATGGTCATCTTATGATAATGACCGATCAGGTTACTTTTTATCATGTTGATTTAATGCTTCGCCATGGCTTTCGATTCGACAGTTCTGATAACTGGAATTTTCTATTTCTGACAAGTGGTCAATCTACTTGCAGGATTATGATGGTTCCCATATCAAGGGTTTGCTTATTAACTTCATTTATTATTTCTGGCCATCTTTGCTGAAAGTTCCTTCGTTCTTAGTTGAGTTTATTACTCCCATTGTGAAGGTTGGTACATTTTCATCATACAGTTACATTTCATTTAGAATATTTACTTCAATTTATGACTTGTAATTTCTGGTTGTCCATTTTAAACAGGCAACTCATCGCAACGGAAATGTTATATCCTTCTACACCATGCCTGAGTATTATTCATGGAAGGAAAGTTTGATGGGAAATGCAAATGGTTGGACAATTAAGTACTATAAGGTTTGATATTAGCAAGAAATCTTTTATTTTAGCTTTTTTTCTGTCATATCCTTTGCCACTAAATAGCTGTCCCGTAGTTGAGTGATATTATTTTGATCTTACAGGGGCTGGGAACGAATGATAAATCAGAAGGCATGAAGTATTTCAGAGATATTGACAACCATCAGAAAGATTTTATTTGGATGGATGAAGGAGATGGGAATGCCATAGAGCTGGCATTCAGTAAGAAGAAGATTGATGAAAGGAAAAACTGGCTTCGGCAATTTGAGGTGAGAAGTCCTACAATCGTAACTCGTCTTTTGTTTTGGAAAAATCTGACAATCATTTTGATATTGCAGCCTGGCACGCACCTTGACCAGAAAAACAAGCTCATAAAATACAGTGATTTCATCAACAAGGAGCTTATTTTGTTTTCTGTAGCAGATCTTCAAAGATCTATCCCTTCCATGGTCGATGGCCTAAAGCCAGCTCAAAGGAAGATACTTTTCAGTTGTTTCAAGAGGAATTTAGTCAAAGAAATTAAAGTTGTCCAATTACAAGGTTATGTTTCCGAGAAGTCAGCTTACCACCATGGTGAGCAAAGTCTTCAATCTACAATCATAGGGATGGCACAGAATTTTGTGGGAAGCAATAATATCAATCTTCTTCTTCCAAGAGGACAGTTTGGCACTCGTTGCAGTGTAAGATAAACCGTATTCACAAGTTAAATTTCAATTAGCTGTCACATGTTGATGATCTAAGAATATTTGAACTTGCTCTTCCACAGGGAGGGAAAGATCATGCTAGTGCAAGATACATTTTCACTTGTCTTTCTCCTATCACAAGGTTCCTCTTCCCCAAGGATGATGACAACCTTCTCGACTACTTACAAGAAGATGGCCTTTCTATTGAGCCTACTTGGTAATCTTTTCCCATTTACGTAATTTTATGGTAAGTTAGGGTAATTCTATTGTAAAAAACAGTAACTTGACATGTTTTGCTATCCAGGTATGCCCCTATTATTCCACTGGTTCTTGTGAATGGTTGTGAAGGAATCGGCACTGGATGGAGCACTTTTATTCCCAATTTCAATCCAAGAGATATTGTTGCAAACTTGAGACGCTTGTTAAATGGTGAGAGAATGGCACCTATGCATCCTTGGTATAGAGGTTTTAAGGGAACAATTGAAAAAGGTGCATCGAAGGAAGGTGGGGCGAGCTATGCTGTTAATGGAATTGTCGAGGAAATGGAGGAGACAACTCTGAGGATCACAGAGTTGCCTGTTCGCAGGTGGACTGATGAATACAAGGAATTTTTGACTTCTAATTTAGAAGGTTTTAAAGATGAGAAGGGCAACACACCCAAGGATTCCTTTATCAAGGTAAACAGCCGTGTCACCAAAGGTTTGCAGTGATTTAGTTTTTCTCATTTCTCATGCACAGCATTCCGGTTTCAGGACTTCAAGAAGTATGGAGATGATGTATCTGTGTGTTTTGAAGTCCTCTTGTCTGAGGAGAAGATGCAGCAAGCCAAGAATGAAGGTTTGCTGAAGAAATTTAAACTAGCTACAACGGTTAGCACAAGCAACATGCATCTCTTTGATCCAAAAGGCGTTATTAAGAAATATGACAGCCCTGAACAAAGTATGTTATATTCTACAAAAATAAGTGAAATTTTTTTTATTATTACGGTGTTGAATTTGAATGTTTTTCACCTGCAGTTCTTGAAGAGTTTTTCCAATTAAGGTTTGAATTGTATGAGAAAAGGAAGGTAAGTTCATTACGGATTCTGTCCTTCGTAAAAAATTTCCAGCAGTTATCAACTGTTTTGACCGTTGCCACTCTTCTAATATATGCAGAATTTGAAACTCAAAAGTCTTGAAATGGAGGCACTGATACTAGAAAACAAGGTCAGATTCATTCTTGGGGTTGTCAGTGGGGAAATCGTAGTGAGCAACAGGAAGAGAGCTGATTTGCTCCTGGAGCTGCGGCAGAAAGGGTTTACTTCTTTCCCCAAGAAGAAACCTGTTGAAGCTGTGGTTGCTGGGGCATTAGATGATGATGCCGAAGAGTCGGATGAGAGTACAGAGGACGTGGAAAGTGGTTCAGCTGGAGCTCAGGCTACTGATTATGAATATTTACTGTCTATGCCTATTGGAACCTTGACCCTTGAAAAGGTCCAGAAATTATGTGCTGAGAAGGATAATATAGCTGAGGAACTTGAGAATTTAAGGAGAACAGCTCCGAAGGACTTATGGTTGAGAGATCTTGAAGCTTTTGAGACACAACTTGATGTACGAACAACATTCTCTTTGTTGTGTAATCTGTTTCACAAAGCAAATCCTTTTCTTTAACGCTTCGAGATTTGGGTGTTGCAGAATTTGGAAGCTGAAGATGCAGAAGAAAGAAACAAGTTAATCCATAACAGAAATGGTCAAGGTGGTTTTAAAGCTTCTCGACAAGCACCAAAAAATCCCAGGAGGAACAATAAATCAGCCAAAAATTCAGAAGCAGTTCCAGTGGTCCATGGAAAAGCATCAAGTTCTTTTATGGAAACAGGTAAGCATTCGAGTTCTTATTTTCTTTGTGATTGTAATATGCATCCATGATGCAAGAATAATATTTCAATGGTTATCTCATCAGAAAGTGTTGCTGAGGAAGTGAAACCGAAGGGAAGGGCAGGTGCAAAGAAAGCTCAAGCTAAGAAGGTATGCTTATGGTCTACAAGCCATTTTTTATTCAGCTGAAAAGCTTCTTATAGTCCATGGAAGTAATGATTAATTAGGTTAATGGATTCTTCCAGCAAGAGAAATCCATTACCATTTCGGATGATGATGATGAAGAAATTGAATCACTGAAAGATCGATTGAAAGCGTATAGACTTGACTCTTCACCTGAACAATCTACTGGTAAAGCTATTCTTTCTTTGGCTTAATGAATCTGTTCATGCAATCCTTTCTTTCTTTGAAAATATAAGCATTTCTTCTTTCCTAGTATTCACTTGACTTTTGAGCATGAAATTTCCATCCAACCATAAGCATTTCTTCTTAATTGTGTACATGTTGCTACTCTAACAGCCATGGAAAGTGAAGAAGTGCATGACGAGTCTGATGTAGAAGTGGTACCTGCCGCAGAAGCCAAAAAGAAAGGAGGAAGAAAGGCAGCTGCGAATCCCAAACCACCGGCAGCAACCACAAAGAAAAGAGGACCAACAAGCAAGAAATCAGGATTAGGACAGAAACTCCTGACAGAAATGCTGAAACCTGCTGAAAATACTGGAATTTCACCAGAGAAAAAAGTCAGGAAAATAAGGGAGTCTCCATTCAACAAGAAGAGCGGTTCTATGTTGGGAAAACAAAGTAGTAATGATGCTGCTGAAAGTGAAGACGACGTTGCTGCTGAGGTTCCAGCAAGAGCTCGACCGCAAAGGGCGAATCGCAGACAGGCAAAGTATGTAGTAACCGATTCAGAAAGTGATAAAGAAGAAGAATTGTCAGAATTTGAGAATGAAAGCGACAATGAAGAAGATGATGATGACTTTGATGAAAATGAGGATTAAGTTTCGGGACATTTGAGATTGGATTTAGCAGAGTGCTGCTAATGTTTCTTTTATCTGCTCGATAATCTGAAGAACATCTGCTGTTTCCTGCTGAGTTTATTTGATCAGTTTCTTGTAGACAATTACTACTGTGTCATTTGTTGGCATAATCTCATGTTGCAATCTGAGCTGACTATAAAACTGACATGTACTTGATTTGAATTGGGTTCAATTTTAGGTTTTTATGAACTTGAATTATATATTACCATTTCACTAAATTATAATGAGTTTAAGCAGATTATTAATCATTTTATGTCAAAAAATAATTACATTTTTATATGTAGTAACCATGAATGTAATGTAAATTATATATATAAATATAATTATTACAACTTTGGATTGGGTAGTTGATGAATTTCAATGATGATTTTGCAACTCATTTCAACTGCTTGCTCACCCAAAAGGACTTGCCATTTTTATGAAATCATGGGTATGGGATAAATTCGGCAATTGATGAAATAAACAAAGTTGATCCTTTCGAGGTTTACCTATTTTCTTTCAAATTGCTTCCAACAATGGAAGTTGCTGCTTATAACATACAAAGATTTTTGCAGTCTCTGTACACAGTCAACTGAGAAAATAAAAGCAGCGAGAAAAAAAAAAAATTCTAGATTAAAAGATATAACCTGATTATGACATCCCATGTTCGAGTTCTAAGAGTAAATTTACCAGTCCAACAATCACCTGCTCAGGTTTCGTTTTGTAGCTTCCATTTTCAACAACAGATCCTTGATATCTGCTTCCATTCTCATCTTCATGCTGTAATACTCCCGATGAGCCCTTTCCAGAGCTTGGAATTCCTCTAGTTTTTGTTTACGCATTCCCTCAGCCTCAGTTAACCGCAATTTCTCGATTCTGCTTGCATACTCTTCTTCAATTTTCTCGTTCTTTGCCACTGCAATTCGCTTCAGGCCCTCAGCATCCCTTCGTGCATCATCAGCACGTGCTTGAAACATTTTCGCTTCTGCATGTTTAATTCTCACAATGCTCTCCAGTTCGTCAAAAACGGGCTCTTTTTGGGCACTTCTCTCCAAATCAGGGTCCATGGGACGCTTATCATGCAAGTCGGTATGAAAGCTAGGGAGGAGGCTCGTCGACCTCTCCAATCGAGGAGCTTTTTCTGTATAAATGGATTTAAGCAAAGAAGCATCCTGGCTAGGCCCAACAATCTCCCCATTACTTCCATGCCCTTGTTCCTTAGCAGACAACAACGAGGTATTGTCAAACTTTGAAGAATCGCTTTCTGCAATCACAACCATGACATAGAAGAAGATACTACACATGAAAAACGGGGAACAAAAATAAACAAGAAAGAAAATTCCAAGATATATCGCAACTGTAATTCATTCATTAAGCTCACACCGACCACCAATTAACTGACTATTTGCCTTCACTAACACACAAAACTGAATACATGAAGAACAGTTCAAATTACACACACCGCTATCAAACTATCTAGAACTAAAAAGCAACTAAACTTGCGTGCCAAAAAGACAAATTCACAGGATGAAAAACAAAAGCGCTCAGCTACATATGCCTAGTTTCTGCGGTTTTTAGGTAGTTGTTACTTGAGACATCTCAAGAAGCCACAAGCGCTAGACAATCTTAATCTATGGAGAAAATGTTGAGCGTCTCAAAAACACCTATAACAAAACTCGATGAGCAATCATATACATCATAAACAACTTGAAACCTAAATCATTCCATTCATGTACATTGTCCACCTCAAATACCTCGACAGTTGATTATTCAATATGTAAAGAGAGTTTTAGTTTTAAAAGTTGAGCATAGAGCTCATTCAACCAATTTGGAACCATAAGTAGTCACAAAAAATCACTGGTAAATAGATACAATCAAATAATTTGCTAACATCAACAAAGCAAGACCTACAAATATAACGAGCACTTACCAGTCAAGAAGCCCATGATACTACTATAAACCTCTGGAAGATTAGATTTGTTGGCTAACCTTTCCAGCAAGCGAGAGGCAATTTCATGCAGCCGCCTTCCTCTCATGTCCTTGCTACCATTAAAAATTCGCTTAACATATTCAAGTTCCTTGCAAAATGTTTCCGCTGACCATGTTTTGGCAAAATTTTGGAAAACCTCCTTGACAAATCCAAACATCTCAGAGGGATGAGAGCATGCAACACAATGAAATTGCATCTCTGTACTCCCCTGCGCCCCAGTTGCACTCCTGCCATTTCTAATGTATGACTCCCTTAATGCACAATCCGCATGGCACCAATGAAGACAAACATCACATCCAACCCAGCTACAAGTTTGATATGCCATGTCAAACTTCGAGCACACAAGACACATACAAGAACTGCAAAATCCATCCTTCTTTGCACAAACTTTGCAATCACATTCATCTACAGGAACAGGACTTCGACAGGCAAGATTTCTACATCTCAGGTTCAGGAAAACCTCGGCCAAATCAGAAGATGAAAAATTGTTGTCTATTTGAAGGTAGTCCCTTAGACCAGTTTTTAAAGCAACTAAGATTTCCAATTGAAAGCGATGGGATTTCAAGAGCATATCCAACGTCAAGTCAGTCCTTCTTTCCAGAGCACTCTGAAATGCATATAATCGCTCCTGCTTATCAGCATTCAACATCATCTCATGAATACTCTCCTTCACTAATGACGCAGACTGTCCTGTCATTTCATGGAATTTCCTAGCCATTACAGGAATAGGATCACAGACTATTCTGCTGATTATACTGTCAACGAAGTCAGCCCCGCCTATCATAAACTGTTCTTGCTCTTTTTGGCTGTTACTCGAATATAGGCTACCACCATGCTTCTCTCTCATTGATTTTTTCTTCTCAAGGCTATAGTTCAAACCGATGTCATGAGATCCTGCACTTCGAGAAGGAGATCTAGTTTCATCAGGATTCCTTGAATGTCCTGATAACTGTTTATGAAAACTAAGCTGCCTTTCTAGTCCGTTGGGTATTTTAGAGCTTCTTCCTTGCAATGCTTGACCATTTGCAACACCTTGCAATGCTTGTGACTGATGAACAGAGCCATTTCCATTCATCAAAACCTTTTGATACAAAGGTAAATCTTTTTGTTTAGCATCATTTGAAGATTGGCCCTGCCAGTCGATCCCTTGAAATAAGGGACGACTGTGAACAGATTGCTCATAGTTGTCCATATCCAATGAATTCTGTGTTAGAGAACAGCTTGGATTGTGAAAAAAAGACTGAGAACCTGAAAAGGACATTGATGCAGTAAATCCATCAGAATTTGTATTGAATGTGCTAAAAGATTGAACACTTCTCCCATGACCAGGGGATCCTGGAGCCTGAGGGGTATCTTTAGCAGCACCAATTGGTAAGAGAACATTCGGTAAGCTAAGAGAAAGATCAAGTGGCTCCAACACCAGCTTTTCATCTTTTGACTGGCTAAAACCAGACTGATCTGCTTTCTCTGCTCTTCTAACAGGAGAACTAGAGAACAACTCAAACCCCCTAGTACTTGGCCCTTCCATATCATAATCCTTGTCCATGCAAGGTGCGACATTTCTGGATTCTCTCCCCATCCCTTCAACATCTTCTGCAGAATAAGAAGTATGGGAAGGTGAAACAGCCACACTTTTGCCTTTATCCTTTAAATTTTGGCCCAAGGTCTCTGTAACATGACCCGTTTCTACATCGGCCCCTTCATTCTCCTTTTTAACCTCCTTGTTTGATCCGGGCACTTCAACATCCTCCATCCGCGCCTCAAGATCAACACCCTTCTTTGTCATACTTTCTTCTTCCATTGTCGTTGGCTTCTCAACCACTATTTCCTGACGTTCTTCCTCCTTGCACTCATTCTTTTCATTCAAACTTTGGGCCTCCTCATTCCCTTCATCACTATTTACATTCCCAACTTCACCCTCACTAATAGTAGTACTATCATTCAAGTTTTCTTCAAAATTTCGACCAGCTTCTTTCACCAATTGTTCGCCCTTTGAAACACATGTTACCTCAGTTTTTTTGGTTGGTTCATTTACTCGAAGCTTAGCTTCAGCTTCAGCTTCACCGTCAACCTCTCTGTGATCAGCATCCAGCACCAAATTCTCCTGTCCTCCTCTCTCATTATTAGTTTTATCTTCTGTGGGAACTTTAGGAACTGATTCGGGCTCTGGTTCAAGCTCCCCTTCTTCCATCTCACTGCTACTCCCACTGGCAGCAACACTCTTCACCTCCATTTCACTAGCAACACTCTTTACCTCTGTTTCACTAGCAACACTCTTAGCCTCCATTTCACTGGCAACAGCCTTGGCCTCCACTTCCCGAGGGAAATTCTTGGTCTCCACTTCACTCTTTTTTGCAACCTCTACGCTTTTCGACTGCTCACTTCCTGAATCTTTAGACCAAGTTGGTGACGACCTCGACTTTGAATTGATCGACCTCTCTTTACCCCTATCCCTCATGCTACCTCTCACCACTCTATTTTGCTCACTACCTGAATCCCTCGACCAAGTTGGCGACTTCACATCCATCAGTCCTTTTGGAGAAGATCTACTAACAGCATTCACATTCAATCTTTCCTCATTTCCACTTCTACCACATCCACTACTCTCTTCAAATTCCCTGCCAACAGTACTGCCAAATCTCCTCCACGACACACTACCTTCTCTTCTTGACCGATCCCTTTCGGACCTGAAACCTTTTGGGAATTCCCTCCTCGACCCGCAAAAACTCTCCGATCGATGAATACTTCTATCACTTCCACCACCACCAGCACTATACCCTCCCTCTCTGCTACTATACCTATCAAACCCTAACCCTATGCCTTTTGCCCGATCGAAGCCATCAAAATCCTGACCAGATCGCTTCCTAACCATCCTTGAATTCTCCCTACTATCATCATCTACAGATCGATCTCGATCATACCTACTGGAAGTAGATGATGTAGAAACCAATCCCTTCCGTGCATTATCAGATTTATAATAAAACCCTCGAGATGATGCTCTATTCGGATTTGAATCTTTCGCAGAGCTTTTCTCGTTATTATTGTAAGAATCAAGATCGTCACTTGATCTCAGTCTCTTCATTTCCAAATCCTTTCTAGATATTCTTTACAAAGATAAAATAGCAAACAACAACAAAACAACAAAAAGAAAGAATTAAAAACAGCAGCTGAGCTAAATCTTGTATATGACAAATAACATTGAGAGTTCCAACCCTAATTTTTCATTTTCTAAAACCAAAAAACGCATCTTCCAATAATTACACAACAACTACCCAAATTTAAACAAACAAAAAACAGCAGAAAAGATCAAATTTTCATAAAATATAAACCCCCCGAGCTTTAGATTAAAGCGAAGGAACAAGATTTCAACGACAACATGAAGCAAAATTAGGGTTTTGAGAATTTACAAACTAGACGACAAGAGAATAAAGGAAATGAAGGGGGTTTGTCAGAGGGAGAGGAGCACGAATTGGAAAAGATAATTACGAAAGTAACATCGAGAGAGAGTTTTGTTTGGCGAAGGTCAGCGGAGAGAAGAAGTTAAAGGCGGAAGAAGAGAGGAAGAAGAGGAAAGAAAGAAGGTAAATTGGGACAGAAAGGAAAAGAAAGGAAAGGAGAGGAGAGGAGTGAGGTCATAATTGGAAATTAGAAAATTTTGGTCTTCAGTTCTGTCTCTACAGTAGAAAGTAAATGAGTTCGTTTCTGGGAGAAGTTTCCGTTACGAATTGCTTTCGTTTTTCTTAAAACAAAAACATATCAAATAATTTTTTTATGATCAAAAAATATTTTTATTTTATTGAAAATTGAATTTGTAATTTATTTATATTTCAAATCCATGAAATAATCAATAATTATCAAATTTTTTAAAATTATTGTTAATTATTACTTTTCAATTATATTTTTATTTATTTTTTATCATTATCAAATAAATATAATCAAATGTTCGAACTTTATTTTTTCTTATGGTTTTACTTTAAATATTCAATATCATATTAATTGGAATATTATTTCAACTATAATAATAATCATATATTATATTGTTTTAAATAGTTATGTTGAATAACAAATTTATCATAATAAAAATACATATAATTCACAATAGGTAAAACTCATTCTAAAATTTATTAATTTTAATATTTTTTTCTAACCGTAAACCTCTATTTAATATAAATTTTAACATCGTTATTTATAATTAAAAAAATTATTTTAAATAGATTATTTGATTTTTAAAATTTTTCTATAACCATTTTTACGTAATATTTTGGAAAAAAACATATATTTATTTATTCTCCCGATATCACTTTCAAATAATAAAATTTAACTAAAAAACAAGATTAAAAATCATTTTCAAAATTCATATTCATTATGAAACAAATTTATGCCGTTTTATAATATTAAATATTATTGATGCATTTATATATATATATATATATATATATATATATATATATATATATGTTATTTGAGAACATGTTAGCATGTCTATTTCACAACTTAAATGATATTTAAATGATAGTTGGCGATACTTGCCCATTGAAAATTGGTTCTAATCCATAAAAGTTTATTTGGATTAACTCAATTTATTTAATAAATAATTATTTAATCTCAAATTAGTCAATTAATAAATTTAAAATAAATTATTTTAAATTATAATAATTTAATTTTAGATATAATTTATACAAAAAAAATATAAATATAAATAATATATTTTTTAATTTAATTATTCATCAATAAAAATTATAAATTTGTTATATTTATCAACTCCATAAAGTTTAATTAAACTTATTTGAGTTCCAAACACAGGAAAAGTTTAATATATATATATTAAACACTCAGGATGGAGCCTGAACTCTTGTCTGTCACCGCAGCCGTACATCTAGCGTTTTTACGGTTCAGAGAGCGAGTAGGTTACTTCACATCACGGAGAGCGTGGGAATGAAAAGAGAAGAGCGCAGAACATTACACTTTTGACTCTTGTAAGAAGACGTCATAAAAACAGTTTGACTCAAATCATGCTCGTCTGACGGAGAGAGGATGAGCCCACAAATTGTAATGATAATTTTTCTGACAATGAAAGTGCATACGTGTAACTTGTCCTTGTAGATCGGAGAATCTACATTTATTGCAATTAATTTTCAATAAATATAATTAAAATTTTAGATTACATTTGAATATATTTAAAATATAATAAAGAATGGTTATTATTGTAATTTTGATATGTAAGTTATTTATTAGAAGTCAAGAAAGAATAAATCTGTTATCATTTTAGTAGATAATCATTAATTAATTAATTTTTATTTTACAGTTGTAATGAAATCCAATGTATTTTCTACTCAATCTTTGTAATAAATAAGTTAAGAAATAAAAGAGATTAACTAATAATAATAATTAAAACAAAATATTGAATAAAAGATCAAATGAATTATAATTACATTAATTAATTAATGATAATGGAATGCCTTTTTTTTTTAAAGAAGAAGATAAGTTTTGTTGACTTTTGAATCAAATAATTATAGGCCTTGGAGTCAATTTCTTACTTAACTTTCCCTCTCCATTTACTACAAACCCTATCCCGCAAATATTTTATCTTAAATTAAAATTAAAATGTGACCGAATAATTTTAGAAATTTGATCTTAATTTAATCATTGATAACCATGATTTTTACCTATATTTTTCCCCTTAATATAATGTTCTTTTAAGCATTGTTTTCATGTTTTTCCCTTCAAACATAAGCATATAATATAGTATTTCATGCATTATTCATATTCTCATGCATCATATTCATATATTATATACTTAGCATAATTTCATACATTTTCATACATGTTTTGCATAAT
>CANYBF010886850.1:0-31107 GCA_948192965.1 Dalechampia spathulata | reverse complement strand
CATTAATGTAAGCTTTACACATCCTCCTTCTTAATTTTTCTCTTATGTGATGTGTTATTACATGGGGTTGCAAAGATCCATAAAATACTTGCTTTGAAAATTTTAAAATTCACCTTCCGCTGCTCAACAAGTGTTTTAATTGACCAACAGTTTTCACCATACTTGTTCATGCCTTTTAGTAGCCTTATGGGATAAGTCATCAACCATAAATATCACTCATATTAGGCCATCTTCTAATACATAAATCAAATTAATAATCCATGTAAACAAGGTACCAAAACATAAGAAATTATGGTACGTAAAATGTACTTGTCGAAACCAACATTTCATGTTGCCATTCATGTACCCCCGTGCATGGTATCCCACTTTTGTCAAATCAAATGAAATTGGAATTGATCATACTTTATTCCATTGGAAAATAGACTTAATAAGCTTTAATTTGAAATATTACATGAAATTTGTGGATAACATTAATGCCTTCAAAAGGGAATTTTTTGCAAGTTTAAACATTATGTCTGAAACAAAATCTGGTTTTTGTATATATTAACATACTTCACTTAAATGGACTTGTAATCAATTATTAACTTGCACAACTTTACATATTTCCATACCACACACTCTTATAGAATAAAACATAAACTTATATTAAAGTTCACATATCATTTTGCAAGGAAACAACCCATGCAAAGTTACACTTTTGCATAATACACTAAAATACACATTCTTAGTATACCACTAACCTGCATAATTTTTTCCTTCATCATAACTTATTCATTTGCACACTATTAATACATGAATATGTTCTCTTAAGTCATAAATTTGATCAATATAATTAGTTTTGCAAATAAATATTCATAACTTACATAATACATAATTATACATAAGATATATAAGTGTCTTATATGCTGCCTTTATATGCTTCTATGCATACCTTTCTCATTTAACATCCAACCCACCTTGAAATCATACCATACTAAATGTACACATGCATATACATGTTATAGACAAATTTCAGACCAAAATTACCAGCATTCATGCACTTAAATTCCATTAAAAACAAGTTATATAAAGCATGTATCTATACTGCCCCTTTCGTAAACACCTTAACATTTTCATATTATAATTTTCATTTTACATACAACCAAACTTAATTTTCTTCATTATTAAAGCATATTCCATCTTATTTCCATGTATTCACATGAATTGCACACTTCTATTAATTTATAGAGGCCAAAACTGAAAATAGTCATTTTTGGGTAGCAAGCAAACTTCTCACCTTTTTCTTCATTCCATTCCACATTTCATGTATATATTCATGTCAAAACTCATTTCCATTTGCATTTAAATCACACAATCAACATCCCAACACATTATTAAAACATTCCATCAATAGAACTCAAGCAAAAACACATGTTTTTCCCTTAAACTACAAGGAAGCCAATCTTCTAAAATAAGGCAACAAACACAACCATTCATAATCACTTCACTTCTTCCACTTCTCTTCACCAATTCATGTTCTCAACAATATTTCATCACTTTAAACACATCACACACACATAGAAAAAAAATTTAAGGATCATATACACATTATACAAGTTAAGTTTTTCATAAAATACACAACCAATATCACATACATATCCGGTTGTACCAAAATTGCATGTTTAGCATGCTTATGCATGTTTCTCATCAAATCCATCATGTTTTATTCATTTTCTTCAAATTACTCATCATGGACAAATCACACAAGTGCTTCATACATCACCAAAAGCTAGGATTAAGAACAAAGAAGTATGCATAGGATGAAAATGAACTTAAAATAACATGAAAAATGAAATCTTCATGAAAAACTACCTTGAAACTATGATTTTCTTCAAGTAATAATGAAAGGGGAAGGAGAGAATGAAGAAGTTGAAATTTTTTTAGTTCATGGAGTGAAAATTTCACACTTCCTCCTCTTTTAATTCCATATTTATTTATTTATTTTAATAATTTCAAAGAATGAGCCAATAGGAAAGTGACACATGGTAACATATAATTAGCTTTCTCAATAAAATTGAATTCTAATTTATTTATTTAATTAATTTCTACATAATTCTATGCCATGGTCAACATGGTCATACATATCATACATACACATGACATAGGCACATGCATACATATTTTTAGTTTCCATAAATCCCCGTCCTTTTTTGTGAAATGACATTTATGTCCTTAATTAGTATTTAACTTTTAATTAATTCTAACTTCATTTAAACTTTCGTTTAACCATTCTAACATATACTTTCTCATACAATAAGATATCTAACATGCCAAAACATCATATGACACATATAAATTCCATCATAAAACATCATTGAGGGCATTTCACATAAACATACTAGTTGCACTTCATAAGACATTTTAAGCTGATTTTCATCACCTTAAACATCTTTTCACTTCCTTATCATTTTCATTTCTATAATTTCCATATCATATGAAATTTCTTCCATTTTTATAACATTCAATGGCATATGTCTAATATTAAGCATCCTTAGATCATTACACATTAAAGCATTTCATGCATTAATCATTCATTCACTCTAACACATGCGTAAAATGCAAACACACAAGGATGTTGTGAATGTAGGTGTGATAAATTTTATATATAGAAATATGATTCACCACCTCTTTTTCATCTTCATTCTCAAGTTGAAGTGATGATGATATAATCCATCTTTTACATATAGGAACTTCAACCATACCATTTTGTAGTAATAATATAGAAGCTAATTTTGCTAACGTATTAACTCATTGATTCTCCTCTCATGACACATGCTTAATTGAAAAGTACCAAATTGATTAAGTAGCTTCAAATCATACTCACAATAAGGTAATAAATCATCTTTCTTTACCTTATACAACTAGAGGACTTGATTGATAATAAACTTTGAATCTTCAAATACTTCAATATTTGAGATCTCCATGTTGTCTACCATCTACAGTCCAAGGATCAATGCCTAGTACTCTACCATATTATTCAAGCATTTTTCTTTATAACTTCCCCTTTAGGATTGTTGAAAATAACTGCAGCTTCTGCACCTTCTTATTTGGTTGCTCCATTAAAGAACATCTTCTAAGGTTTTGGAACTTCTATAAAGAAAATTTCTTTATCAGGGAGATCATTAGATTATTCCCAATTATTAAGAATTAGATTATCGACTAAAAATCAACAAGAACTTGACCTTTAATTGCCTTTTAAGGTACATAAATAATCTCAAAATCCTACAATAAAACTACCTATTTAACCAATCTCCTTAAGAGGATAAATCTAGATAAGATGTACTTGATATAGAATCTGCCTTTGAAGTCAAGTGCATAATATGAGCATGTAGATAATGCCTCAATTTCTTAATGGCAAACGTTAAGCCTAAGCACATATTCTCAATAGATGAATAATTTAATTCTACCCCATTCATCATTTTACTAAGTTAGTAGAGTGCACCCTCTTTTCTTTCATTATTTTTCAGTACCAATAAAATCCGTAGAGATCGCTCATTTGTTGATGTATATAAAATGAGAGGCCCTTAATTATAGGTGCATTTAGCATAAGTAGGTTTAGAAGATATACCTTTAGGATATTGAATGAATTAATACATGTTATATCCTATTTGAAAGGAATATCTCTTTTCATCAAGTAACTAAAAGGTTGATATATTTTAGCCAAATTTAAAATGAACCTTTTAATCTAGGCCAATTTTCCTTATAAGCTCTTCAACTTATGAATATTTCTTCATTTTGGCATTTTTAGGATGGCATCATTTTTAGATTACTTAATTCTTGATCCCTTGATGCCTTACAATAAAGCTAATAAACTTTCTAGCAGATACTCCAAAAGAATACTTTAAAGGATTCATCTTTAAATTATATTTTCAAAGACACTTAAATACCTATTGTAAGTCCTATAAATGATCAATGGTTTTCCTTAATCTTATCATAAGATCTGTCATATAACATTCAACATTTTTATGAAGCATATCATCAAAGATCTTTTGCATAGCCCATTGGTATATTGCACCTGAATTTTTCAATCCAAAAGGCATGACTTTATAGTAATATGTCCCCTTTGGAGTTCAAAAAGCTATAGCTTTTACATCCTTGATCGCTATTAGGATTTAATTATATCTAGATAATCCATTGAAATACAATAACCTCTCAAAACCTATTATAGATTTAATCATCATCTCAATCAAAGGTAATAAAAAATCATCCTTTGGGCAAGCATTGTTGAGGTCATGAAAGTCTATGTAGATTCAAAGTTATCAATTCTTCTTTCTTAGTAGAATAATATTCAAAATCCAAGTTAGATATTTAACTTCTTCAATAAAGCCAATATTAATTAACTTATTGACTTCAGTCTTAATTTATGGAATCAATTTCGATTAAAACTTCCTTTAAAGTTATTTGAACACCTTCCCCCCTTTTGATTGATAAGTGATGAACTGTAACCTTAGGATCAAGTCCATGCATTTCCTTATAAGACCATGCAAAGACATCATGGAGCTCTAATACAAGATTTTTATAGTCATTAACATCTTCTTGAGGTAGATTTTCACCTAATAAAATTATATGGGATTATCATTGAACGCCAAGTCAATGTTCTTTAATTCATCAACTGTGGTTTTATTATCCTTTTTAAAAGTTGGTGGAGCTTCCTCTTCACTTTCCTCGATCATTAAATCTTTGTTATCAACTTTGGTTGTACTAAGCTATAAATAAATGGTTATTTCATCATCTTTATGACACTGGCTAGATGTCAAGCCTATGATCATAGTCATTTATTATTTAGTTGTTAAAGTTTCATTATCCTTAACCATCCATTGACTTTGATGCTTTATACAAGAAGGAAATTTGTTCTTCAGCTCCTTATAGTCCACTTGTAAAGGTGGATTCTTCTTATCTTTCATCTTCCCTTTACTTTTTAAAACCCTGAGCCTATCATAAATTGAATTTTTATCAGGCATGGAATTATCTTAAGCCCTAAGATGATAAAAAAAATTGAAACTCAATTTAAAGTGATTTCTAATCGATCAACAACTAACATTCTACTAACTTCTACTAATTTATCTTCATCCCTTGTTGAGATATATTAAGAGGTTCCCTTATGGATTTTTAATCATAAAGGATTAGATGCATTGTACCTTAAACCTTATCTTGAAGTTATTAGAGTTGCTTCCTTCACCTTCTAAACTTTAAGAATTCCATTGGATAGGTTCTCCTTTTACTTAGGTTTTAGTTTCTTTATCAACAAGGTTGTAGCCCTCTCACCCATACTAGCTTTAACTAGTAACTTGTAGGTATTTGTATTAAACCCATTTATCCTTTTTGTTAGACGTTCTCCATGCTCTATTGAAGACCCTTATGATGGTTGGATAAACTTAATAATAGTGATGTGGTTGTGTCACACCCCTCACGGTATAAGATGCTCTTGTAGAATAATGAACAATCTCTAAATAAATAAAAACCATTGATTATCCTATAAGGGATGTAAATTTTTATTTTATTTTAAAATAAACTTTATCTTTGTAAAACTTTATATACATGTAACTAAAAAGCATACGAAGATTATTTCTCATAAGTTGATACATGTAAAATTCATACTATATATTATGTTTGAAGAAGAATATTTAAGAGTATTAAAGCTCATATAGCATACACATAGTTACTGCCTTAATACAATACTATAGTTACATAACATTACTATATAGAAAAGCATTAAACCAATCAAAGTTCTTGCCATCAATGGAGTCCTGTTGAATTGGTGCTATAGGATCCATGTGTTTCCAATGCTCTACTAATCCTACATCCATCAAATGATAAACACTGAGTATTTCACTCAGTGGTGCTATAATCATGAAGCATGGTAAATATAAACCAATCACATTTTTCATAATAGCTTTCATAACATCTATTAATTGTAGTATAAGTTGATCTTAATCATAAACATAGTTACATCATAATATAACTAATCAGGAATAATATTATCAAGCAACTCATACATATAATTATCCTTCATAAACATAGCTGAACCATAATATTATAAAACATTCATTGGAATTCTCTAATAGCTCATCTATCATGATACAACATCACCTGTATCCATTGAATCTATAACCTTTCATGTGTACTTATGAGAAATACAAGTTTCATAATATGTGTACTTTATTGTTTTAACATATACCAATATCTTTTATCATCATTACTTGCATGACATAATTAAATCATGTAAGTACTTTAAAGTATCATACTTTAAACTTTGTCGTATATTCCTGTCATTAGTAATTCAGAGTATATTAAAGAATATAAATCATTATCTCTATCTGTATATCTCTGTAAATAATCAATATATAAATACTATCAATGAATAATATAATACTCTCAACATAACATTGTTGTGTATGAGCATAAGCTTAAATAACTGTATTTCATATCCTTTGTGATATAAGCATGACTTGTACACTATCACTGTAAACATGTATTATAATTGTATTTAAATCATTATATAGTGATGCAATGTTGCATGTATTATGAATGCATTTATGCTATGCATTTGCCTCAAATTTTTTTCCTCATATTAATATCTGATAAAATGGTAGTTCTCGTACCCATAATCTTTCTCGTATCCATCTTAGATACACCGGTACTTCTCATACCCATAGGAACATCTCATTCTTTTCCTTTCCTACCTTATAACCTCTTTATGGTATATCATGAATATGCTTTCAGACTTGTATGATTCATGACATGATATGTAATCATAATACTTTAATACCATATTGAAATTATATGAGCATTGGAATATAATACCATATGTAATCCATCCCATACAATCAACAACATTAAATATAATGAAGACCATTTCTTCATACAATACATTTAAACATCATTCATTGAGCTTGACAAGTGGATCGTGATACTTTAGACTACCAACTATAGTATTTGTTCACAATTCATAACGTATCATATATAAGTTACCATATTTATATAATCATAAAATTTAAACAGTGAAACTAAGACATTGCAGTACTAATATGGTGTAATAATAAGATGTAGAATCATTCTTCAATAAAAGAGAGCAATAACTCACCATATCACTGCATTCATAAATTTATATCTGTTGACCTTATTTGATAGATCATGATATCATAAAACATGATTTGTATCCTTTAATAATTATTCTCGATATATTAGCCATCATTCATCATCGTAATATAATAATGATACTATAATCCATCAAATATAAATCACTATTAACTATTCACTTCAAGTCATGGCACATCTTAGATAAAATACCATATTTAATATAACTATAAACTATAGATATAGTGACTCAAAAACTATTATGACTCATACATTACTATCTTACAGCCATATATCATTATGGTATAGTAATAATCTTTCATCATAAGCCATTAAGCACATTTCATATCCTTTGATCTTTTATAAAGAAAGAGCATAACCAATATATAATATCTCTGTCTCTATGATAATTCATCTATTGACCTCATTCAATAGGTTGTCATATCATATACCATTAGATAAAATCTCTATGAACATGATTCTTCAATGATCAACCTTATTAAATAGGTCGTAATATCATATAGTGTAAACTATACTCTTTGACATTCACTTTTAATTTAACATTGATCATTCATATTCATAGTATAGTAAAATATCAAATAAAATATGTAATCACACGTTACTATCAAGGTAAGTTAATAACTTACCCACCAATTCACTAATAAGGAATCAGTTAATAAATAGCACAAACTTGTTTCATGATTCCATTGTAGCCATAATGAAATAATACTACCTTTGTCCATTTAGTGATGCTTGTGGCAACATTATCATTCAACCATTTAAGAATAAAATTTATAATATTATTAAAGGATTTAGCAATATTAACATATCATACTTTTATTTCAAAGAATGAATCATGTAACATATAGCAGCAATATTTACATTTTTGCATTTCATTCCATATTATGCTCGTATAAGTCAATATTTCTTACATGAATGTATGTAAGTACCATTGGTTTCCTTTTGATAATAATATATGCTAATAATCTCATACATGCCTTAACTCATATATACATTCATGTTCAAGTACTCATATTAGTCATACTTAGGCATAATAGCATGTGAGACATATATTTCAATATATTGAGCATGTATAAAGCACTTAGCATTCATGTTTAGAACATAATGCATTACGATCGTTATATACCCTTAAGCATGTATACAAATGTATAAGATAGATTAATGAGGTTTACGTATGCATAGCTTTAAGTTTGAAAGCTAGGAACATGTATTCATTGAGGTGCCAAACATACAAGGCATATTACTATTCAAACATTTACATAATTAATCTTTACCACTTTACCATATAATTTCATCATTATACCTCATATAGACATTCATTCAAGTATTTAACATGTAAAGCCATACTTAAAAAAAAGCAATTAATACAAGGATTAGTGTCACATTGCTTTCTTTCAATCACCTCACATATAAGTCTATGACTTAACATAATTAAGCAATCTTGAAAGAATTCTTAGCATTACTTAACTAATGCACAACTTAATATCATATCCATATATAATGAATATAAAATTTAAGGATATAATTAGCAACATAAAAGTATTTCAACATAAACCAAGTTATAAGTAAAATGTTATCCCTTTTTAACCACTTTTCAGTACCAATCATGCTACCCCTAATGAGTAGTCTACTTTCCATGAGTCTTTTAACCAAAAAATGACCTTAAAATAAAAACTCCATACACCATTGGAAATTAAACTCAAATAGCTTTCCAATGATATATTATACGCTCCAAAACTCATTCGATAAGGCCTCCAAATATTGTTTACAAGATCATTACAGAAACTAGAAACTAGTTGCGATCACGATCGTGACTTTCAATGTCACAATCATGAATTCAAACAAAAACCTTCAAAAACCTATTGGAAAAAGTCATGATTGTGACTCCAAGTCAAGAGCATGATACTGGGCTTGAATTACAGTAGAAACTCACCCAGAAAAGGGTACAACCAAGTCCAAGCGAAAGCAATTAAGTTATGTGACCTAAAAAACCTTCTAAACACCCTTAAACATCATTTACAAATCTCAGTCAACAATAAAAATGACTAATTAAAGAGATCTAAGTTAAGGTTGAACTTAATATTTACACTTTAAAACAGAAATTCACTTGGTTCTATATAACACCAAAATCAATAGCTTACTTCCTTAAGCTTCTTAACCCATTCCCATGACCAAAACACCTTAAAAACACTTCCATTTATACATAATCAACTCTATCAAATCAAAATCCATATCTCTACACAAACTACCATGATTGATCATAAAAATTAACCACAAGAAATAACCCAAAGGAAGAAGTATATATATACATAAGGTAAAGAAAAAGAACAACAACAAATCTTGAATTCTTGCTTCTTCTTACCTGGATCTTAAGCTCTTACAGATTTCAATTTTGTAAGAAGAAAGGAAATAGAAGAAGAAGAGTTCTAAAGGTAATAAGAAGAACTCTTATTCTAAGTGTAGGAGGAAAAGGTAAAGGAAGGAGGAAAATGCATAGCCTCTAATAATGATTTTCTCCATTCTCACTAATCATAAGTTACCCCTATTTACTCATGTATACATATACTTATACATAATAAACATACCCATTAGATATTAAATCACCATTCTAATATAATGTTATGAACATAAACTATACCCATTAACAGTAGACATTAGTCTCTTGTCCTTTGGCTTTTTTGTCTTGGGCTTATTTGAAGCCTTTGATGCTCTTCTCTTCACCTTGACTCTTTGATGACTTAGATTTGATGTTGGAAAACTCTTGTACTGACTCCTTCATCATTTGATAAAATCCCACCCTTCATTATCAGAATTAACTGAAGTTTTACCTCCTATATCAGGACTTGATTGTGATCCCGCTTCATCCATCACCAAGTGTTGAATGTAAGGAACTTCAATAATTATGGATTTAAATGACCTTAAACTAATTTCCACTAAAGAAAATGCTCGAGGCCTTGAATCCTTAATAGTAATCATATTTGAACTTACTTGCTCCTCATCAAAAGCAAATATACCTTCTTCCTTTAGCTCCATGATTTTATCTTTCAATACAAATCACTTCTCCATTAGATGACCTAGAAACCAATAATAACTACAATAATTCATATTCTTGCTTTATTCAGCTTATTTTGGACATTTCATTGGTAGAATCTTTATGGGTTTAGCTTTAAGTAAATTATCAATCATACTTGAAATATCAAAATCAGGGAAAGGATATTTTCTTTCTTACCTCTTTCAAAGAAGCTATCTCCCTTTCCTGAATATATATAGCAATAGGCCTTGACTTCTTCTTTTCATCTTTAGAGTTGATCTTGATTGGAGTATAGCTCACTACCAGTGATTGCTTGTTTTCAGGCTTTGAACTAATTTTAATAACCTTATGCACTTCTAATTTATCCTTGCGTTTCCTCAAATCTTATACTAGAATATTTTAATGACCAGTATCCAAAATACTAAGCTCTATATCATGGGCACAAGTAGTCAATTCTTTAAAGGTACTTGGTTTTATTCCTTGAAGAATGTAACATAATCCCTAATTCATGCTCTTTGATGCATATCGATTATAAAGGTTTCAAAAAGATGATCCTTATAGTTCAAACTAAATTCCTATATCTTTGGATACAACCTATCATAGGCTTATCTTTCTATTAGTAAGTTATAATTAACTTGATCATGTTGATAATGTGTCAGGAGTTGTAGAAACGGTTAAGGAATTTTTGCTTAAGTAGCTCCCAACTATTAATTGAACCAACCTCGAGGTCAATGCACCAATCAAAGGCATTATCTTTTAGAGATAAAAAAAACTACTTGACAAGCATATCATTATAAGTGTCAACATTATTGCATACTTCTAGAAAGTGAGCAACATGTTGCCTTAGATTACCTTTGCCATCAAATTATTAAAACTTTACGGGTTAACAATTCATTAGCATCTTTATTAGGTTAATTCTACATTTGTATGGCTTTGTATATAAGTAAGAAAGTTATGTCGATATCTTAACTTGCTCCTTGATAGCTTTCTTAATGAGCTCTTCTAATGGAACTATGAAGATTGGGTTATTGACCACTACTTGAATGCTACCTCTAGTATTTATTATTGAAGCACCTTCTTCTTTTTCTTGACTAGGTGGCGAGTCAAATGCTCATTAATAATAACCTTCCTAATCATGCTTGCCATCCTCATAGTCAAAGATGCAATTCATAATCTTATTTCCTTAGTCTTGCTCATGGGCTCTTTCACCAACTTGGTTAAGTTGGCAGCTTGTTCTTCCAATGAAGTAATGGCGGTCACCATCATGGATATAACACTACTAGGACTGCTTGGAGAAGAAATTTGAAGAGTTGATTATAGAGTGAAGCTTCCACCTTAACCTCCTTTATTATCATTGGACTTCAATGAGGATGAGGAACCAACTTCCTTTAACACTCCAATTTCCCCCCCCCCCCAGTTTTGATGAAGTCGTCATTTATTATTGCTCATATAACTTTACGATTGATTTTATCTTTGTCACAGTATTGAGACTATCATCAACATTTGATTGACCATGTAATGAGATAGGGGTTTGAACTTGAGCAGCTCTTGATAAAAGGTTGTACTTGATGTTATTGAGTCGCTCTTCTTAGATGCCATTGATGTTGAAGAATTGATTTTCAAAATTGGAGATGAGAGGTAGAGAGGTCTCACTAGGTGTGCCAAAATTTGTAATATGTAAAATCTATAAAGTAAAAATAATATTGAATTAGAAATTAAGTAATAAATAAATATTATTAATTTAAAGTAGGTTATAATCTATAATATTAAATTCTTGTAATAAAGAATTTTAATCCTCTTATTCTAATCTGGAAAAAAAAACTTGATTCAAGGGCTTTTGTAGCTTGATCTTGAATTGAAATTGACTTTTGGAGGAGAACACGATTCAAGTGTCATAGGGGTTTGATCTTGAATAAAACTTTACCTTAAGGACGAACACCTTGATGCACTTTTTGAATGTCTTAATGAACTTGAAGAATGCCTTACGAATCTTGAAGAACATCTTAAGATCTTGAAGATTGGTAGAGCCTTGAGTCATGGGAGCTTGTTAATTCTAGCTTGTAGCTTCCAAATGTGTGATTTGGAATAAGGGGAGCTCCAATATTTATAGCGATATGGAGGAGAGAGTTTGATAAGATTGTACTCAAATCTTATCACTTTAAAATGATTAAATTATCAAAATAATTATTACTTTATTTATTTATTATTTTAATAGTATTCATCTAACTATTAAAATAATTTAAATTTGCATATAAACCAAATAATTTGATTGATCCAAAATATATTTATCTTATTAGATTAAAATAATTATTTAATCTAATTATTTTATAGATCAAAAATATATATTTAATTTAACATATAAAATATATTTCATTTATTAGATTGAAATAATTATTTAATCTAATAATTTCATAGATCAAAAATATATTTATTTGATCTAGAAATTTATTTAAATTTTTTGATATCTACAATATGATGAAAATTACTAGAGACATAATAGACTATTGATAATAGACAATAAAAAGGAAGAATATAAGACATGGTTGCATTCATATATACCCGATATATTATTGTCATAATAATAGATGGGCAAGTGGAGAATATGATTATGGATATAATAACTATGTAATTTTGGTAATACTTGCTTGGCCTATGATTGATATGAGATAAGATATATGGATGATTGATAAGATGATATGCTAGGTTATTGGTTAACATATGAATGGATTGAATGACTTTATTTGCTAAAATAGATCGTTCTTTAATATTCGTACACATTCATTGTTGGAAATTATTCTTATTACTTGATTAAAAATGCAATTTCATTGTTTCATTTTATCTTTATTAAGTATCATTGAGTTTTATGTTTAACATTTATGTTTTGATGAATGCAAGTTAGAGTAACCCACAAGGGCATTTACATCAATAGAGCATCACTTTAGTTAGGAATATTTTGAGCTTTTGTACGATTAGTTAGATATACTTTTTAGACATAAAACATAATCGTACTAGTCACTATTATTTGTTCAACTATTGGTGTATAATTTATAGGTAGAAAATAATTTATGCATGCTAGAAAGCTATACAAAGACTATAACCAACCATTTGTATGATGTTAAGTTGCCTTGATAAAGTGATGGCATGTCATGATCTTGATAATATATGAATGTTATATAGGTGTAAACAGGAGGCTACATAAGAGAATACAAGAAGTAAGAATAAATTGTAGAACTAGTTAAAGCATAAGTTTGAACTAATCATTTTTTATTTGATTTATTTAATATTTAGATAATATATATAATGATGGAATATGAATAAGGCTTGGTCATTTAATCTATAAAACTATAATTGCTTTGATGAGTATTTGGATTTATATTGCTTTTAAAAGATTATGTGTTTAATTATATTTCATTATTAATTTGTTTTTGATTAAACAATAAAATAAAAGTTTAAGTTTAATTGATTTGATTCATGATTTAATAAAAAGACTTAATTAGCTTGGAAAAGTAATTACTTCATCTTTAATCTTGCCTTCATAATTCCTTCATAATTGTATTGGAAGTACTTAATCGGTTTATTTAAATCCAGGATTCCATAAATGGATGCATTCTTAATCCTTTGTTATATTTTATTGTTGATTTAAAACTATTTTATTCTTATTTTTAATTTGATTTTCATACTCTTCTTGACGTGTTTATTGTCTAAAAATTTAATAAGAAATTAAGATTTGATGCTTAGTTTAATCACAATTTAGCAAGTCTTTTGGGTTCGATAATTTGAAATATTATTTTACTTATTATTTGATATGACTCATGTACTTTAAAATTTTTACATATAATTGATGAATTTGTGTCAGGTAATACTCACATATGCTTATTAGATATTAAATAAATTTGATATAATTTATAAAGGTATTAAAACAAAAATGTTATATTTTGAAGTGCATTATAAATTTAAAAATTCTACTAAGATTTTGAATAAATTTATATTATCCCTATAATACACAATTCATTAGTCTTCATATCTATAACATTGAACTAGTTTTGAATAATTTAAACAAAAATTATTAAATTTAAAAAACACCATTATGAGAAGGTTGACGGCCAGTTGTGGATGGTAACGTATTCCAATGTTTCCTAGAATTTCCACCACATAACTGAAATATCAAAGAAGAGAGGAGATTCATTACGTTGACCAAAGTAAACCAGTTCGTACATTAAAGGATTCCTAGTTGAAAGAATTCTCATTCCTGTAAGCTTGATATTAATTAAGCTTAATATCAATACTTGTGCAAGTGCAATGTTAGGTGAAAGGATTCTCTCATATTCCCTTGTCGTTGTCCTTCTCATAATACCTATGCCTCTTCTTTCTAGTGGTAGAAAAATCGTTGATTCTTGCACTTCTTCTTGTGGAATCATCTCTAAAATCAGCTACCCTTTTCGAATAAACACCGATCCTGAACGATGCGGATGCTGGTACACTGGTTATGAATTTGCCTGTGAAAGCAACCACACTGTTCTTACCGTAAATGATGTGAAGTATCATGTCCAGGCTATTGATTACAGTAACCAGACAATTCGCTTAAAGGATGCTAGCGTGGACGAGGATAATTGCTCCTCCATCCCTGTTGAGTCTCTGCCCACGCTAGATTTCGAGTACGTTTTTTCAATTAAAGCCGAAGTGATCAGATTAACATTCATTAAGTGTGCAAAGCCAGTGAAGGATCTAGCTTATGTGGACGCCTCTACTTGCAGAAACGGAACATATAATTCTAGGTTAAATTCAGAAAGGGGTTACTCGTATGTTAAGATTGGGGATACTAAAGTTACGGATTTGGAGGACTCTTGCAGCATACAATTGATGACCTGGACATCTTGGCAACAGCTAAAAGAATTGCACAATGTTTCCTATTTGAATATTCATCACTCTCTCGCATATGGAATTGAAGTTGGCTGGTATAATTATAGTAGAGATGGTAATGTCTCTGAAGCCGACAAGTCATTCTCCTTTTTACCATCATGATTTGCTCATGAATAAGCAGAAATTAAGTGTGTTGTTTTGGAAAGGATAGCTGGTAGCGTTTCGGTGAATCTGTTCTATGAATTTTAAACGTAATATTTAGTACTTGAAGAATTTGGCAATCACTGTTTCATTCAAAATGAGAGATTTTACTAATTCATCTATTTAAAATGTTAGGAATTGTAAAGTTTTGATATATCCATAGGTTTCGTTTTTTTTTTTTTTGTTTTCGGATTAAACTATTTTGCAAATCTTTCAAAATAGCTCTATTTCATTTTAAAAAGATGTTTTTTTTAATAAAAAAATAATGAATGAAGATAATTTGTTTTTCCTGAATCAAGTTATTGAAAGTAGAAAAGTTACTATTATTTTTACAATGCTATTCATTTCAGCTTTATTTCTAACTTTTGGTGGTCTTCTCTTCTACTGCAGATCACGTGCTCCAATTTTTGGGGAACATATTGGATCTGCTAATATCCAAGCCCTACAGTAAGAACTTGTTTTCTTGATATTCAAAATAGCAAGTCCTTTAGATGAATTTATACATGGTTGTGATACATCGATTATTAGCAAATTGATCCATATCATTCATATCTTATAATTTTATCAATTTTGATCATTTCTCACCTAAAACATCAATATTTTTAATAGAACAGGCTTTTGTTTTCTTTGTTGACTATTGATGTTGATTCGATTCTTGCTGTTGTGCAGCTCCCCAGTACATGGTCTTTGGCATCCGTAAGAGACTAATTTCTTCATCAAAAATTAAATTGTTTAATAGCTTGTAGTACTAACTTTTTCTTTTTGCCATGTAGTTCTTCCTGTAAGCCGGGCTCTTTATAACACAGGTAACTTTCTTTCCTACAGGGAATTGATTTTTCAATAAATGACATCTATTAAAAACAAGCCGTATAGTGGTGGGCGTTACAAAAAGAGTTATGAGGGTAGGTTATCAAACACAAAAGAAGAGTTGATAAAACCCAAACACATTTTAACGAATATTCTTTAATTTTTGTAAAAAAAAAACAAGAATATCAAACTCATCCCGCAATTTCTTATGTTAACCCTTTTATATAGATCTAGAAAAATTATCTTCTACCTCTAAAAAAATTCCAGAGGATAAAATTTTAGGCAATTGAATACAATACAAAATAATCATCTCACACTTTTTTATGTTAATTATCTCATATATGAATTTAGAAGAATTACCTTGCACACTCTAAAAAAACCTAAAAATAAAATTAGAAGCTTATTAAAGTGTTTCTCGAATTCGCTAAGTTTATCCAAAATAACTTTTTTTCTTTCATGTTAACTCTCTACTTATCTTAGCTTCTCGAAATTGGCTCAAGTTTTTCCAGCTATAGACCAAAATAAGAGTTTCATCTTGCATGCATATTGATTCCAACCATGATCAACAGTGGCGGATCCACAGTGGGGGCACTTGCCCCCACTCATTTAAAATTTTTTAATATATATATATAATTTTTATATAAATATATATATTTTGCCCCGCTAATTTAAAAAATTTTACAATTACCCCCCTGAAAATTATACTTTGCCCCCCTGAAATTATGCTTTGGATGTAAATTTGCCCCCTCTGAAATTATACTCTGAATCCGCCCCTGATGATCAATATGTATAACTAAACTTAATTGTTATTCAACTCTAGAGAGAAATCTTTATCTCTCTACCATGAGCATAACACTTCACTTTTAGCTTCATCCAATTTCGATTACTCTTTCTACCCTTTAATATTCAAATGATAGAACTACAACTTATTACTAACTGCATGATGTCATAAAGAGTTCATGTACTTAAGCAAAGCCATCATGCAAGAGTGTACAATTAATCGTGCTCCAAGGACACATTACTAGAAGAAACATGTTCATTCTTATTCTAGTCTAACCATGAAAACATCGGCTTCAATCCTTGTACTTTCAAATCCATAAGCTTTTTAATTTGTCCCAGCCAAACCATTGACTTTGATTTTTGTTCCTGTGGAATCATTTTTAACTAGTGGAATTAGGTTCTCATACTACTTGTTGAGAAAAACAAACCTCATAACTACCGAAGTAAAAAATAAGCAAACTAGAAATAAAAAAGAATGCTGAAATTTACATGGTTCAAATACCAATTCTTTACTATATGAAAGAAATAAAATGACCTTTTTTTTTTGAATTCTTTTTGAAATACATAAATCGATAAATAATAAAAATTAAAATTTATTGTCAATTTTGAAATAAATGTCTTGTAACTTGTTATCCAGTGCAAGAAATATTATTGAAATATTTATTTTTCTACATTAATTTTTTGAAATCATATCAACATTCCCACCATGTATCACATTTAAAACCAAAATAGGAATTTAGTTAGTAATAAGATATAATGTACTTCTAAAACAATCAACCATGAATTCATTAATATATTATCATATCATAAATATTTAATTTTAAAATATCACATAATATTACACTTTAAAAATTTATCACTTATGGTAAAATTAATTTTTATGATCCCTAAGATACCCTCAAAAAACATAAACCCAAAAATCTAGGAAACCTATTTCTTCTCCCAATCTTTTCACCAATTTCCTTCTTTATCATCTATTCCTTTTTCTTCTTTTTGTATTGTTGTGCTTACTCTTATTTTTTCTTTATTGCTACTGCTTCTTATTTTTCTTGTCTACTATTACTTGCTGCTTCATCATCTTTTATCATCTTCTTCATCTTGTTCTTTTATTTCTTCTTCTTCTCCTCCCTTCTTTCTTTTTAAGTCTAATTTAATTTGATTTTACTTTTTAATTTTTTGTTGTATAATTTAATTATATTTTTCATTTTTTCTTATATTTTTATTTGATATCTTTAGTAGTAAATATAAATAATAAGATATAGTATATATGACATATATGATATATATTTATGATGCATATCGTATATACTTATTTATTAATATATATTTATTTATCATATATATCATATAATATGATATTTATTTATATACCATATTCCATATATTGTAACTATGATATATATATATTTATATGTCATACGGTATATTATATATATATATATATATATATACACACGCATATATCTACAACAACAAAAGAACAAAAATCAACAATAAAAAAAAGAGCGAAATTCTTTAATTACATTAACTTGTAATTCTTCAATTCTTGTAATTTTTAATAAAGCAAAATTCTTGCAATTACATTAACTTTTAATAGAGCAAAATATTTATCTTGTAATTATTTAGTTGCATTCTTTCGATTTATATGCCTAAACTTAACTTTAATTACATTTACACACCTTAGTGAAAGTATAGAATACATTTGATGGATGTGTAAAAGTGGTTTTACAGCAACATTAAAATTGAACACACGCACATTAATCACATACATTTGCCATTAAGCATTACGACTAACTTAACTATATACCACACACAGGATTCATCCATATAGATTTCTCTGCTAGCTTCTTATTTGCTACAATTTTAACTCAGATTCATCATTCTTGCAGGTTCAATGGGGATGAAATACCTTGTTATTTTCATTAACATTCTGCTTGTTCTTATTGGTAAGAAAAGTTTCTTCTGAGTAGTTGGATTCCAAGATGATATCCGGCTCATGTGAATTTTTTAAATGAATAACTTAAAAAAAGAAAAATAAAAATTAGCCATCAATAAAAAATATGTCACCAATATTAAAAAATGTAACGGTAAATGGAAATTGTGATTGATTATATGGTAAAAGGTAACGGTAATCTTAAGGATGGAATTCATGATAGATTAATGATATAGAAAAATCCATACATAATTAGTGATGAATAAAGTCCATAACTATTTTGTAGCTATTCATAAACATTTTATCAAAAGAGATTAATGTTAACATCAAAACAATTTCCAAGGAGAATTATAAAATTCTTATTACAATAAACTCATCACTCTTACAACAAAACTAAAAAAACTCTCACTTCAAAACTCTCACAACAACACTTAACACTCAAGAAAAGCTTTACTTCTTGTTTTTCTTGCTTATTTTGTGATGCTATAACTCACAATGGGAGGGGATATTTATACTAACTCAAAATCAATACACACCACACAAACACACCTAACATTTTACCTAACATACATTATAAAAATCATACACCTAACATTCACCTAACACACCATACATTTTCAATACAATTTTCAAACCTCACCTAACACACCATACAATAATTTTCAACAACCTCACCTAACACACCATACAATTTTTTAATATCATCTTCAACAACTTTACCAACCATTAGAATATTTTTAAATTAAACTTTAGTTAAAAAATAAGTTTATTATTTCAACACTCACCCTTAAACTTGTTTCATAACTCCAAGCAAATTCCTTATCTTTGCAAAATCTTCATATTTTAGTGGCTTCGTGAAGATGTCAGCAATTTGATCATGTGACATGATATACTCAATTTGTACATCCTTTCTTATAATGCATTCTCTAATGTAATGGAATCGAGTATCTATGTGATTTGATCGATCATGAAATACTAGATTCTTTACAAGAGCAATTATTGATTTGTTATCAACACCAATCTTTGTTGGTCCTTTTTATACCAATTTTAACTTCTTCAACAAGTTTCTCAGCCAAACTGCATGACAAACAGTTAAAGTTACGACTACATACTCAGCTTCATAAGTTGAGAGTGTGACAATCGATTGTTTCTTTGATAACCATGTGAAAGCAATATCTCCCATAAAGAATACAAATCCAGTAGTACTTCTTCGATCATCTATGTCTCTACCCCAGTCACTATCATTATATCCAACAAGCTTGTAATCATTAGAAATTGAATAGTACAAGCCATAATCAATTGTACCTTTTAAATAATGAAGAATTCTCTTAGGAGCTTTGAAATAAGTGGTTCTTGGAGACTCTATATAGCGACTAACAAATTTGACTACATAGAGAATGTCAGATCTCGTACAGGTTAAGTATCGCAGGCTTCCAACCAGACTTTTAAAGAGTGTTGGATCCACCCTTTCGCATTCTTCATGCTTGGTCAATTTGACTACGTATTCCATTGGGGTGTTGATCGCCTTACAATCATCCATCTTGAATTTCTTGAGTATTTCCTATGCATAACTACGTTGGTAGATGAATATACCTTCATCCTTTTGCTTGACTTCAATACCAAGGTAATATGCCATGAGCCCAATATCTGTCATCTCGAATTCTTTCATTATCACTTCTTTAAATTTCAAAAATATGTCTGGGTTGTTTCCGGTGAAGATCAAATCATCAACATAGAGGCATACAATCAGAATATCTCCTTCTTTGACTTTAACATACAGGGCATGCTCATAAGGACATTTTCTGAAGCCATTCTCCAAAAAATAATTATCGATTCTGCTGTTCCAAGCCCTTGGTGCTTGCTTTAGTCCATATAAAGCCTTTTTCAACTTTAACACCTTGTCTTCTTGGTCTTTGACTTTATAACTTGATGGTTACTATATATAGACTTCCTCTTCTAGGTCTCCATTCAGAAATGTAAATTTTACATCCATTTAATGTATTCTCCATCTTTTTTGAGATGCTAGAGAAATTATTAGTCTAATTGTTTGTAGTCATGCAACAAGAGCGAATGCCTCATCATAATCAATTCCAGTTTTCTGACTGTAGCCTTTTATAACTAGTCTTGCCTTGTGCCTTTCAACTTCTCCTTTAGCATTCTTCTTTGTTTTGAATATCCACTTTACACCAATTTCTTTGTGATCTTTAGGAAGTGGAACACGCTCTCATGTATTATTTTTCTCGATTGCCTTGATTTCTTCATCCATTACATCTCTCCACTTCTTATCCTTTGTAGCTTCTTGATAACTTACTGGTTCATAATTAGCAAACAGGCAGAATAGTGTAAGATTATCTACCTGTTCTATTGCTCCATAGAGATCTTCAAGGCTTCTTATATGTTGCACGGCTCTTTCTTCTAGAATTTCATTTGAGGATGATCAAGATGACTCATTTTCATGAATATTTGATGTTCGGGAAGTAGGTGGTGTAGTGAGCTCTTATTGAGGTTCTTTTTTTTTTTGCTATATTGTTACCTGCTCATTATCATCAAGTGGAAAGAAATTAAATTCGTTTGGGGAGTTGAATTCCCATTCACCTTCTTCATCAAATATGACATCTCAACTGATCACAATCTTCCTATTGCTTGGATTGTATATCTTATAGCCTTTTGAACTTGCATCATAGCCGATGAAGATGAATCTTCCACTTTTATCATCAAGCTTGGTTCTTCTTTCATCCGGTGTATGAACATGAGCTATGCTTTCAAAGACTCTTAGATGTGAGATACCTGGCTTTCTTCCACTCCATGCTTCTTATGGTGTTT
This sequence comes from Dalechampia spathulata, assembly GCA_948192965.1. NCBI lineage: Eukaryota > Viridiplantae > Streptophyta > Magnoliopsida > Malpighiales > Euphorbiaceae > Dalechampia > Dalechampia spathulata. The sequence goes on along the minus strand of CANYBF010886850.1, from coordinate 9,535 downwards.
TTTCCCATACACTTTTTGTTGGTGATCGGTTGGATAGATAGACTGCTATAGCTACTGCTTCAACCCAAAATTCTTTTGGAGAATGCTTGCTTTTGATTATACTTCGAGCCATGTCAAGGATAGTTTTATTTTTTCTTTCTGCAACTCCATTTTGCTGGAGGGATCTTGGGACTGTCAATTATCTTCGAATTCCATTTACTTCACAAAATTCTTGAAATTCCTTAGAAGTGAATTCTCTTCCTTGATCAGACCTCAATGCTTTAATCTTTTGGTTGCTTTCATTCTCCACGACAGCTTTAAATTTATTGAATACTTCAAAAACTTATGATTTCTGCTTCAAAGAATATACCCAGGTTTTTCTTGAAAAATCATCAATAAAGAGAAGAAAATAGTTACTTTTACCAAAAGAGCTTGGATTGATCGATCCATAAACATCTACGTGTACAAGTTCTAGTATCCTCTTGGCTCTTAAATCTGACACCTTTGGAAAGCTTTTTTTGAATTGCTTCCCAAGTAAGCATCTTTTATAAAGTTGTTCGGGTTGATTTATGCTTGGTAGTCCTCCCATCATGTTCTTCTTGGATATAAGCTCTAATCCTCCAAAATTAAGATGCCTAAATCAAAGATGCCATAGCCATGATTCATCCTTGTAGCAAGCTTTCAAGCATTTTATAACATCATTGTGTATGTTGATCACAAACATTCTATTCTTTATCATTTATAATCTAGCAATCAGATTATTCCTGTCATCTTTGATAGAAATATTATCACCTTTTATGTGAATATTATAGCCTTTCTCTAATAGTTGCCTAAGACTTAATATGTTACTCATCATGGTAGGCACGAAGTACACATTTGAAATAAACCGTTATCTCCCATCTTTTAAGCGGATAAGAATGTTACCTTTCCCTTTTATTGTAACTATGGAATCATCTCCGAATGAAACATTGCCACTTACAGATTCATCGAGTTCCACAAACATGTCTTTCTTTCTATACCTGTGATTGCTTGCACCAGTGCCAAGGTACCAAGAATTCTTCGATCCACCACCATTTTCATTTGTTGCTAGGAAAAGAGTTACCTTTTCTTCAATCTTCTCTTCTATGTAGTTGGACCTCTCTTCAATTTTGTTGCTTGAACCTCTACATTCTGAAGCATAATGGCCATACTTATGACAACTATAACATTGAATTTGAGATTTATCATACCTCAAATTAAGATGTCCTCTTCCACAATCTCTTGTAGAACTTTCTCCTCTTTCATAGTTGTTGGAATGGTTGTTGTAATTCCAACCTCATCCACGATAATGATTTCCTCCTCATCCTCGAGCTCTTCCTCTACCTCAACCATGTTAATTGACTTAGCTTTCATTTTTCTCCTCCTTGTGGTGGATTTTGAGGAGTTGTTCGGTGATCCCATGTTTCTTCTTATGCTTTTCTTCATAGGCTTGTAATGATCCTTGAAGTTCCTCAATCTTCATTTCCTCCAAGTCTTTAGTCTCTTCTATTATCATAACAATATGCTCAAACTTTTGGTCCAGTAAGCGGAGTATCTTTTCCATGATTCTTACATCTTCTAACTTTTCACCATTTCTTTTCAATTGATTTGAAACAATCAAAACTTGAGAGAAGTAATCAGAAATGGACTCTCCTCCTTTCATGTGCAATGATTCAAACTCACCTCTTAACATTTGAAGACGTACCTTCTTCACTTTCGCCTCTCCTTTGTAGGATGTTTGAAGCTTCTCCCATGCTTGTTTAGCAAATTTTGTATCAGAAATTCTCTTAAAGCCATCATCATCTAAGGCTTGATAGATTAGAAAAAGAGCCTTCTTATCATTCTTTCTTGAATCTTTCAAATTATCATTCTCAGATTGGGATAGTAATGCCTCATTTTGTAGTTCGGTGTAGCCTTTCTCTATAATCTACAAGGCATCATGAGCATCTAAAAGAACCTTCATCTTGATACTCCAATTATCATAATTATCATTGTTGAGTGTTGGTACTTGAAAAGAAGCTACTCCACCAGCCATATCTTCAAATAAAATGAGATGTTTTTTTTAAAAAAATTCTAGTCAACAATCAACAATCAACAGTCAATAATCAACAGTCAACTATTTGGTCAATGGCTCTGGAGGCTTGGTTAACGTCTTTGGCAGCTTGTCAACAGCTTAGCGGCTTGACTCAGTTTCAACTCGATCTGACTCAGTGAGTTGACTTGGTTTCTGGGCAACAAACTTACGACGAAGATTGGTGGCTCGTTTGAACTCCGATCAGGCTGATTCCAGTTGCGTTGGATTGCTCTTGTTCAGAGCTTTGATTTGATATATTATATGACTATATATAGCTCTGATACTACTTTGTTAACATCAAAACAATTATTGAGTGTTGGTACTTGAAATGAAGCTACTCCACCAGCCATATCTTCAAATAAAATGAGATGTTTTTTTTAAAAAAATTCTAGTCAACAATCAACAATCAACAATCAATAATCAACAGTCAACTATTTGGTCAATGGCTCTGGAGGCTTGGTTAACGTCTCTGGCAGCTTGTTAGTGGCTCTGGCAGCTTGTCAACAGCTTAGCGGCTTGACTCGGCTCCAACTCGATCTGACTCAGTGAGTTGACTTGGTTTCTGGGCAACAAACTTCCGGCGAAGATTGGTGGCTCGTTTGAACTCCGATCAGGCTGATTCCAGTTGCGTTGGATTGCTCTTGTTCAGAGCTTTGATTTGATATATTATATGACTATATATAGCTCTGATACTACTTTGTTAACATCAAAAAAATTTACAAGAAGAATTATAAAATTTTTATTACAATAAACTCATCACTCTTACAACCAAGCTCAAAAAACTCTTACTTCAAAACTCTCACAATAACACTCAACACTCAAGATAAGCTTTACTTCTTGTTTTTCTTTCTTATTTTATGATGCTATAACTCACAATGGGAGGGGATATTTATACAAATTCAAAATCAATACACACCACACAAACACACATAACATTTTACCAACATACATTATAAAAATCATACACCTAACATTCACCTAACATACCATACATTTTCAATACAATTTTCAAACCTCACCTAACACACCATACAATAATTCTCAACAACTCCACCTAACACACCATACAATTTTTTAATACCACCTTCAACAACTTTACCAATCATTAGAATATTTTTAAATTAAACTTTAGTTGAAAAATAAGTTTATTATTTCAACAATTAAGAGTTAGATGGAAAATTAGGAGATTAATTGATGAAGATGTAGGCTATTATATATGATTTATATGATTTTGAAATAATTATATGCTAATTAATACTAACATTATAAATAAACTTTATGTAACAAATTTATCCAATTTTGTTCATATTGTATTATATTTTGTTACATAGGCTATTAATTGAATTAATTTGAAAATAAAATTTAAATTAAATTGAATAAAACATATGATGAAATAATAGAATTTAATAATAATTATAATCATAATCATAGAAGTAAATAAAAATATTATGTGAAATAAAAATAATAATTTTGAAATATAAAATTTATAATATAGGAAGTTGTGATACAAAATAAAAAGAAAAATTGGGAAGAAATAATATTTGAAATTATAAATATAGCGCAGAAAACATTTATAACTAAAAAATAACCAATATTTAAAAGAAATTAAAATAAAAAATGGTATAGAAAATAGAAAGAAAAGCAAGAAGATGAAAATATGTTAGGAAATGAACTATGAAAGGAGATATAAAGATAAATTCAAGAAATTAAAAATTTTAGTTGGAAAAATTTAGGTACGAACAAACCTTCACTAAATTTTGCTACAAACTTATCATCATTAAATTTTGGAATTAACAAGAAAATGGAAATTTTATATCGAATAATTCAGTAATGACTGGAAAGTATCTTGATTGGTTTACAAAATGACAAGAATACTGAGCTCATCAAGAAACTTGCATTTTTTTTGGGTAAACATATTCACATATTCAACACCTAATGATTTCTTAAATTCTTTGTACAGTGCCATTTCGTTTAGCAATAGTTGTTTTTGGAGCACCATGCACTCTCATTTTTCTTATTTATAAATGGCGGAGGAGACATTTATCAATGTATAATGGCATTGAAGAATTTCTGCAAAATCAAGCCAACTTAATGCCAATTAGATATTCTTACTCAAATATTAAGAAGATAACTAATGGATTCAAGCACAAGTTAGGTGAAGGGGGTTTTGGTTTTGTGTATAAAGGAAAGCTTCGTAGTGGACGTCTTGTTGCAATAAAGGTGTTGAACAAGTTCAAAGCTGATGGAATGGATTTTATCAATGAAGTTGGTACTACAGGAAAAGTTCATCATGTAAATGTGATAAAGCTTCTTGGATTTTGTGTAGAGGGATCACATCGGGTTCTTGTCTATGAGTTTATGGCTAATGGATCGCTCGAGAAGTTTTTGTTTTCTGAAGGGGATTACGAATTGATAAGTGATGAGAAAATGTTTGAAATTTCAGTTGGAATTGCTCGTGGCATTGAATATCTTCATCGAGGTTGTGACATGCAAATTTTACATTTTGATATCAAGCCTCATAATATTCTTCTTGATGAAAATTTCCTTCCAAAGTTATCAGATTTTGGACTAGCAAAATTGTACCCAACAAATTGTAACAGCGTGGCACTAACAGCAGCACGAGGAACATTGGGTTACATGGCTCCAGAGTTGTTGTACAAAACTATAGGAGGCATCTCTTATAAAGCTGATGTGTATAGCTTTGGGATGTTATTAATGGAAATGGCAGGAAAACGAAAGAACTTGAATGCATTTGCAGAGCATTCTAGCCAAATTTATTTCCCCACATGGGCATATGATTGCCTTATTGAAGGAAAGGACATTGAATTAGTCGATGATGCAACAGAAGAGGAAAAGAAAATAACAAAGAAGATGATTATGGTTGCATTGTGGTGCATACAACTAAAGCCAACTGATCGCCCTCCAATGCATAAAGTCATGCATATGCTTGAACAAGACATCAAAGACATCAAGCTACCTCCGAGGCCTGCGTTGTCAATACTAGACCATGAATAATACAGTTGCTAAAGTGCAATCAAAATCTTAGCATGTCTATAATGATATGGTTTAGTCATGTCTTGTCTGGTTAAACATGGTGTATTGCCTTGTCAAAAATTTACAATGTTTAGGAGCTGAAACTAGACTCCCCTAACTAGTACAGAAATTAAGGTCTTTTTGTAGTCTGTAAAAGCACTAAAATCTGCTACAGATTATATCACTTCGTCTCTATTAAATTTGAAGGACCTGAATCCACGGTTCCATAGCTAAGGACTTAAAAACGTAGACTACTGTTGCGTTTGCAGATTGCAGAGTTCCCTTTTAATTTTAATTATTTATTATATTATATTTTTCAAAAAAAAAATTTATTTATAATTCTTTTCATAATTTAGTTTTATATTTGTTAGAGATTAAAATTTAATCTAAAATAAGAAATTAGAGTAAATTAATTAAAATAATTATCAAATTAAATTAAATTAAATTAAGAATTTTCACTAAGACATTTCAAACAATAGAGATGAAATACTTAATTGAGATTCAAATGGAAATTAATAACAATCAAACTCAATTAATGGATAATTAAGTTAAGATGTATAAACTAAAATGACAACAAACATCTTTTAAAATCAAAATTTTATGATAATTAGTTAATTGAAATGCATTAATCACAAATATGGTTACCTATTATATATAAAAGTCAAATTCTTATGTTTAGACAACTTAAATTTATGTTCATATCAAACATTCCAATAATAAATTAACCTTTACATATAATTTATTATCTAAGAATATGCAATTAATCGATCTCAAAATTATGTTTAAAATACAATATTATCATTAATTACAAATAAAATGGATTGAAAATAAAAATATTCAATCCTAATCAGAATACATTCAAGAATATATAAATATAAATTTTAGCCTTGAATCTCTGATTTTCCTTTTTCTTTTTCCTTAAAGCCTCCAAAGATTGTGGTAAGATTGAAAATACAAGAAATTAAAAGAAAATACGGAGATGTTAAAAAAAAATGTAAGAAATGAAAAAAATGGATATGAAGAACGTTTCTTTATATTTTAAAGCCCCTAAAATGACTCTTTCGATCATGTTTCTTGATTTTAGATCGAATGGTTCAAATTTGATATTAGAAATAAGCAAAAATAGCAACTCTGAAAGTCAATACACCAGTCATGTAAATAGTTAACTAGGAAAAATCGTGTGGCCAAGCTTTATGAGTATTTACACGTAAAGCATATTCCATGGAGATATCTAATTTCACTTATTCATCAAAGTCACTTCATTGTAAGTTATTTGCGTGTGTGAATTCTCTTGTGCAGATGAAAAATAAATGATTCTTTTTTGTCAAATGCATTGTATTTTACTACAATTTAAATTATTTTAAATTTTAAATTACAAATTGTCTTTTTTATTTATTGTATTTTACTTAACCATTAATTTGATAAATTATTGTATATTAACTACATTGAAAACTTTAGCATTAAATCAAAAGAATTTAATAGCTAAAATCATAAAAAATAATAATCTTAAAACATTTAAATTTTGAACAATCTCATTTATACAAATAATTTGAAAAGAAATCAGTTTTTTTTTTAAATCTATTTGAAATCATAAAATTAAGAATTCCTTCATTTTAATTTTAACATTTCTTTTATTTTAATATTATTTTTTTTACAACACACTTTGTTACCAACGCTATACTTTAAATTAAAGAATGATTCAATGCAATTTTATTTATATAGTTTTAAAATAAAAGTAATTGTTGAATTTATTTAAATTAAAATATAAAAGTTTAAATAGACATAAGATACTAACATGGAAGCGGTGAATGTCACGTCGACCCTCCCTATCAATAATGACACATGTGAAATTGAGTCTAACCAGATTTGAAATAACTAAACCTCTTTGATATAAAATTAAATTTTAGCTAGACATAAGATTTTAGGTATAATTATGGCTTGGGGCATTACTTATTCCCTAATCATTATAATTTAAAGGGTATTTCTATTGCTTCCACATATTAGAAAAGGACAAAAATTATACAACACTAACAAAAGGTACTTATAAAGTTAAACAAAATATATTAACTTTATCGGCTTTACTTTCTCTAACAAATTTATTTAATTAAATCTACATTATATAGCTCATTTTTTTTGGGTGGGATGTCATAAGTAAAAGAATGTGTTGAATTAATATTAGATCTGTCACACCCAACAGTGATGAGGCATACTCTTGTAAAATAGTTAATAGTCTCCTCACCAATAGAAAACTAAAATCTATTTTACAAGGAATATGTACAAATTAAAACTTCTAAGAGAAGAGTCACACAAATCATTACCAAGTGAATTGCATTCATTAATCATTTCAAATACAGCATAGCATTAGAATATGGATAGTATAATAAGACAATTCAACATTTACATTATAGTGTAATTGAACGTCAAATTGCATATTTTTCATGTTTAAAATGGTCTATTTTATATAAGGAATTTGGCTAGAACAGTTTACTTGATCTTATTTTTGTATTTTACAGGTGAAAAGAGGAAATATGTAAAAAATGAAGCTTAAATGACATTTTTTCCACGGTTTTGGATTAAAGACAAAATATAATAGCTTATGATCAATGCTTATAGGCCTAAGAGGAAGCGGAAAGACCTAATGAAGTTGTTTTCCATTTAAATTTGAAAGTTAGATTGGAATCAGATTTGAAAGTTTTGAACCGAAGATAGGATTGTTACTTATTTTTCTATCTATTTTATCCAGTCCATTCCATTCCTATAAATAGGAGGCTATAGGGGTGTGTGGAATCTTAGGAATTAAATTACTTTGTTTTCATTATTCTTCATCTATTCAAGTATTTCTTTTATTCTTTCTTTGTTTTATTTTGTATTGTTGCCAATGATGCTTGGTTAGGCACTTTTATTTCCTAATCGGAAGCAACATAATTAATTCATTAAGATCATGTGAGATCAAAATGATTTTAACTTCAATGGTAATCATTATTCATTTTAACTTGGTAAATTATAAAACTATTGTAGTTCTTGGAAGTGTGTAAAAAGGGCTCATTGCAGGATTTTAATTTCTACATATTAATGTGTGAGTTATTTGATAGGAAATTATCACTCGACTTGCTAAAGTAGTAATCAAAGTGTTAAACGAGGTCAAAGGTGTTTAAATTTCTCTATGATTTTTTGCGATCTAGTTTGAACACAATGGATGTTGGGTCTTGATTGTTAACTTGAGTCAGGTTCATCTTATTCTTAATACAGTTTTTGAAAGATTAAGTGAGAATCTATTTCTATTGTGTCTATCTGGGGACTAGAGGCAATTATAGAGCTGGTTCATGATTATCTTAATACTAAGGAAGAATTGGTTTATATGAAGCTACACTTTAGTATTCTATAACCGTAGTGAATTTTACCATTTGAATATATTTGAATCAATGATCATGATCCGACAATGAACATTTATGGCTTTCTGTTAGGGAGTTTTATCGATTGATATTTCCCAACAATTTATTTTATTATTATTTTATTTTTCTCTAATTTTAAAAATTCTTTTATTTTTATTTTTATCTTGCAAAGAATCAAAGGATAGTGTCATCCCTATGGGATCGACCCTTCTTCCACTATTATAAAAATTATTTGTATTTCTACATTTGGAAGTAGGAATAAATTTGATAGTTTTGACACCCAATCAAATTTTGGCGTTGTTGTTAAGGACTTAAAACCTGTTGAACATGTTAGTTTTGATAAAACTAATAATAGTTTTGGCATCATTGAATTTTATGGCTTTAGCTTCCACCCATTTCGATACCTAATCGATTAATTATAGCATATAAACATTGCCAAATGAAGGTGGGAATGGTCCCATGAAATCCATGCCCCATATATCAAAAACTTTACATAATAAAATACCTTTTTGAGGCATCTCATTCCTTCTGCCCAATCCTCTTTTTTTTTTTGACAATTCACATCATGTTCATAAAATAAATAGGCACCATGGTGAATTATTGGCAAATACAAAACACTTTCTAACACTTTTATCATGATGCACTGACTTTTACGGTGCTCGTCTAAACACATAAGCAGTTGCCACAAACTCATGCTAGCATTGGTTCTTTTTAGCTGCTCAAGGACCAGATTTCCCTTACTGGGGGGTGCAGTCTCAACCCCTTTTCCAGCATTCTGTGTATTGTCAGGAGAATAGACTCGGCCGCTCCGAGTCACATGATTAGTCTGCGAAAGAGCAGTCTCATCTTTCGGTGATATTTGGATCTTTTGAGTCGATGAAGAGGCTCGAGAAACCCAGATTTTGCTGTCAGAGCTCGAGAGAGCAGTCTCATCCCGCGAGTTTATTTGTTGTTTGTTGAGTGGTTGCGACGGAGCAGTCTCATCCGTTCGCATGCAGTCTTCACCATCAAAGGGATTGAACGTCTTCTCTAGGTGAAG
>CANYBF010886766.1:0-10915 GCA_948192965.1 Dalechampia spathulata | reverse complement strand
ATCGGGTAAACTAAAGAAGCGAAACGGGTAAAATCACTTACCCGAACGGGTAAGAGCATACCCGAAATGGTAAAAACCAACTTACCCGAAAGGGTAAGCCTCATACCCTAACCAAACTAAAGATACCCGAACGGGTATGAGGCTCAAAAAATGACAAAAGCACTAAATGCTACCCTAAATCGAATCCTGAACTGCACCAAGATGAATCAAGATGCCCATGAGGGCAAAACGACAAAGAGATAGGCTCGACTCATCCCAATCAATCCGACCGATCCAAAATTAGGGTGCGACAGGGCTTTAGGTGTAGAACTGGTTTTAAGAGACGATGAACTGGATTCTTTAGTTTCTTTGGTTTTATTGCCTTTCTTCTTTTTATTCCCCATTGTTTTTATAGAGAAATTCTCATGTTAGAAAATCTAAAATACTATTATTCTTTCCTTTAATATAATCAATATAAAAAAATACTTAATATAGCTTGCCATCGTGTAAAAATCTATTTTGATGTAAGATTTTTAACATCTTTTGCAAAACTTCTTTAGCATATTTACAATCAATAAGTAATAAAAAATTTTGATTTAATAAATCAAACTGGAATTTAGAGATAGATAAGAAAATACATAAAATTTCCTTTTTAATTGTAGAATAATTTACTTGAGTAGGATTCCAATGCCCTAAAGTAAATTGTATAATACATTCTCTACCATCTTAAACTTGTTTTAAAATACCTCCATATCCTATATCTGAAGCATAAGTTTCTACAATCTTATAAGTTGAAGGGTCTAGTATATACAAATAAGGTATAGTTTTAACTAGCGCTTTAATTTGTTGAATAATAATAGTACCTGCTTTATTCCATGGTTTAAGATTTTTTTAACCGATCATGCAAAGGTTTTATTAATTTATTTAAGTTTGGATAAAAATCTATAACATAATTTAGACATCCTAAGAATCATTGTAATTGGGCTTTATTTGTTATTTCATTAGGAAATTTTTCTCTAAAAGATAAATTTCTTTCTATTGGTTTTATAATACCTTGATATATATTATGACATAAAATCTAATTTTAGTTTGAAATAGAGTCATTTTAGTTTTATTTAATACTAACCCACTCCTTTTAACAATCATACATAATGTTTTTAAATGTCTGAAATGTTCTTCTATATTGTTACTAAAGATCAAAACATCATCCATGTAGATAGTACACAATTTTATATGAGGATTGAAAATATCATTCATTATACGTTGAAATTCTGAGGGTGCATTTTTTAAGCCAAAAGGCATAACATTCCATTCGTATTGTCCAAAAGGGACACTAAAGGTAGTTTTATATCTATCTTTAAGGTGTATTTATATTTGCTAAAATCTAGACTTCATATCAAATTTAAAAAATATAGTTGCATTATATAATCTATTTAATAAATCTTTTTTATTTGGTATAGGGTATCTAATCCATTTAAAGCTTTATTTAGTGGTTTATAATTTAGCATTAATCTTGATGCTCCTTTCTCTATTTCTGAGGCTTTATTTACATAAAATGTTATACATAACCAAGGGCTCCTAGATTTATGAATTAATTTTTTTATTTTCTAAACCATTTATTTCTTTTTTACAAAATTCTATTATATTTGGAGACATTTGTATAGGTTTGGCTTTAGTAGTTATACCTTTTTCATTAAAACTATCTTCATAAGCTAGGTCAATCACATGTTGTTTCCTATCTCAAAAAGCATTAGAAAGATCAGAAAATAGTTCTTTTTCAATATAACCTTTTAATTGATATATTCTCATTTTTACTAAGTATGAATCTAATTATTTATTTATTCTTTATGTATTTAAGTTTTCTTTTAAATTTTTAAGATGTCTGTCTTAGCTTTAATAATAGAATTTTTTTTAAATCATGAACCATATATGATCATAATAGGTTTAGACTCTTCTTTTTAGGTTTTTCTATAAAAGAAAATTCCACTTTTTTATTTTTAATTTTAAATCTTATACCATTATCTATCATACTATATGGTGTAACAAGATTTATAAAAGGTGTTTCTAAGATTACCATATGATTTATATTCTTTGTTAGTATAAATACAATTTTTAATTCAAAATTATTATTTATAATAGAAGCATTGGTTTTTCCTATTATTTGTAATTTAGTTTTATTAGCTGTAGGTAACCTTTCACTAATATCTTTACAAAATCTGTTAGGTACTGAACTTGATTTTATATAATTTAAATAAGCTCTTGTATCAAATAATGCTATAGTGTCTATAATGTATTCTGGTGAGAATTTTATCTTTATAGATATTCGATATTTACAAGAAGTTATTTCATGCAACACATTTATAAAATTTTTATCTTTATCTATTATACTGATATCATTATTTTCTTCTTCATATATGTCATTTTCAGAAGACTTATCTATTTCTACTTTACCCTGTTTACTTATTAAGGTTTGAATAATTTTTGAGTCTCTTCATTAATTAATCTTTAAATCTTTTAATTCTAATTTTATTTCTTTTATCTATTTTTCTAAATCTTCTATTGTTGGTCTTATTTTTACTTGTTCATTTTTATTTAATATTATTGTTAAATCATAAGTTTATTTTTCAATATACAGTTTTTCATTTATTCTAATACTATTATCATTGAAATCATCTAAAAGTTTATTTAGAAATTTTTCTTTCATTCTAGAATCCTCTATATGTTTAAGTAATTATAATAAAGACTCTTGCTGTTTAGTTAATACGTTTATAGTTTTACTACTAGACTCTGAAGTATCCGTATTTATTTCATCTATCTGATCTGTTTCTTCTGATGTATTAGATAAAGTTTCAGTTTCAAATTCTAAATATAGTTCATATATTTTAATTAATATAGATTCTTCTAAATTTAATTCCTATAATTTTTTATTAAATTTATAGAATCTAGATGCATGTCCCTTTTTACCACAGTTATAACATTCAAAGTTTTTATAATTTTGATACATTGTATTTTTCTTAAAATATCTTTTTCTACTAGGTTTCTTATATCTATTTATCTTTGGTTTTCCATAATAATTATCTTTATTAAATTTCTTTTCATAATGTTTTTTATAAGGTTTTTTATGTAGTTTTCTATATTTCTTCATACATTGCCCTTTACAGTCATTTTATTTTTTAGTTATACTATAATCAAATTGTTTACAAAATGATCTTAATTCTTGTTTTGTTTTACGCATTTCATATTTCAAAGACTTTTGTAATTTTATATCCTGACATAGGTTTAAACCTTCTTTTTGAATTATAAGGTATAGGGTTTCCAAATTAGTGTTTTATATTATTTCTCACTTTTTCTCCTAGGAAAAATGGAAGTCCAATTAAAAACTTTTCTTTCCAAAAGTCATAATTAGAATCTTCCATAAGCATTATACGAGCTAAGAATGTTGTTTTATAATACTTAAAATCACTTAACTTTTTACATCTAAGATTACTTAATAACTCTATATTTTTATCTTTTAAATAATCTAGATCTCCTATAAAATGTAATGATATAGTTAGAATTAATATAGATACAACATCTTGTATAGTATTACCATATTCATATAATATAGGTGTTCCATCCTAACAGGTTTTTATAGCATTTAATATTTCTAAGTGTTGACTATCTGTTAAATGATTATCCCACCAACCTTTTAATTGACCTATAAATCCTACAATAATTAATTTTGCTATAGTTTTATGAGAAGTATTTATTTGTATCCTATATACATTAGCAGCCATTATCATTTATTTTAATAAACTAAGAATATTATATTTAGAGAAGTTATTTATATTCCATTCATAGAGAGAGGAAGCATTATATTTATATAATGATAAAATATTTGGCCTATCATTTATACTAAGGTCTGATGCTGATACTATTTATTGATTATGAGTTATACAATTTATTTATGGACTTAATGTTTTACTAAACGTTTCTAAATCCTCAGTTTTAGGAGAAGAGTTTTTCTCTGATTCTGAAGTTATATCTTGTGATACAGTATTAATTATCTTAGTACTAGATGTTGAAGCTATATTTTTAAGTTGTTCTTTTATTACTTTTACAACATTAGAATTTTTATCTTCTTTTTTTCTTTTTGACTATTAACAAAAATTTGATATGGTTTAAAAACAAGAATTTTTAGTTTTATTTTCTTTAGAATCTTCTTCTATTTTAATTTCCTTCCCTTTAATAAATGTTTCTATCTTATTTAATTATTTTCCTATACTACAAAGATGTGCATTACTAAAATTATTTTGTTCCAATATTTTTCTTTATGGATCATCTTTTGTTATAATTTTAAATTATGATATCATTATTTCATGTTCTCCATAATTAAATGAACTATTCATTTTAGGCGGGTGTTCAAACTGAATTATTTGATCTTTTAGCTTCCATTCTATTTCTTTATTTCTTATAGTTATTAGATTTATATTTTTCTTATAAATTTGTTTAAACTAACTTAAAAAATTAATTTTATCTCATTATCTTTTACAAATCTAATATATTCTTCTTTTAATTTGTTAATATTATTTTCTTTAGTAATTTTTAATAATTTTTCTATATTTTTTATAGTTGTTATTTCATTATAAAATTCTTCTTTATTAAAAACAAATTCTTTAGTTATAACATTTACTTCCCTATCTTGATCAATAATATTTTCTGTTATAGATGATGTTATAGGTGATTTTGGTGACAAACTCATTTGTTTATTATATTAATTTAATATAGGGTTTAGAGCTAATGGACCTAAATCATCATATAAAGAATGAGGAATATTTGAAGTATAATCTATATTTTTTAATCTACGGCTTGTTTCTGGAATAACAGATGTAGAGTATCTAGGTTTAACAAAAGTTTGTAAAACTGATTTAGGTTCATTATACGAAGCATAAATTACATATGGTATTTATGAAGCTTTTCCTAAATCTATAGTTGAATTTATAGAAGATGTATCTATATTATGTCTAGCAAATTTTAATTTTACTTTTCCATCATCATATTGTTCTATTTTACTTACGTTTATGTTTGGCTTTACTATTTTCTCTTGTTCTAGTAGAGGGACTACTCCTTCTAAGATTAACTCATCTGGTAGAGAAATATCTTTACATTGTATCATTTTAGGAATTACTGTATTTGCTTTACTAAGATTTATTTGTAAAAATTTAGTTTCTCCCATTTTAGGCTATATTTTATATTTTGTAGAAAAAGCAGATACCATTGCCTTATAATGTATTTTATATATCAAGGCTATTAGAATAAATCTTTCTAATGTTTTATAATCATGAGTTTTTATTTCAAATACTACGCTTTTTAATATATTTGCATCACTTAATGAGATAGTTATGTTTGAATGTACATCAAAATAAATTGTTCCTTCACTCAGGAGAAATTTAAATATAAATTAAACATGTGCACTTAATAAGTGACCTTAGAATGAAATAGGAATTTGGTAAATCAAGCGATAAAATGTTGCTCATAAGTAAGACTATAATGAAATAGGTTATACAATTATCAATTAAGATTAATAATTAAATGAAATTATCCTAACCAAAATGTGTGTGTTGCTAAGAAATTTAAGATTTATTCACTCCTTTCATTTGATTGAACATGTTGAAGTTTGAAATGAAAATGGTGGAGAAAGGTGCATATATATTTGATGTACAAATCATAAAACTGAAAATTTGATTTGGTGTTCATCTTATCCAATCAAAAGCATGAATTGAATTTTACATTTGATATTAACAAAGAAAAAAGGATTTCAATTCTAAGTTATATCAAAATATGTTAGATATGAATACTTGTATGATTGGTAATGCAAATATGTGAACATATATAAAGTTCTGGATGATTTAAATGTATATCATGGCTTACGAATATTATTCTAATTATGATGAAATTTCAATAAGAGATGAAAAAGAGAATATCATTACTCTTACATCAAAGGAAGGTTAACTTTGAAATAAACAAGTTTATACTTAATAACTGTTGATAGAGTAAAGTTATCAAGTGAGTTAAGTAAAGTTGTTAGGAGAGTTAGATATTGAAAATTAAAATATTAGCTTATTTATATGTTATAATGATA
Organism: Dalechampia spathulata; assembly: GCA_948192965.1. NCBI lineage: Eukaryota > Viridiplantae > Streptophyta > Magnoliopsida > Malpighiales > Euphorbiaceae > Dalechampia > Dalechampia spathulata. The sequence goes on along the minus strand of CANYBF010886766.1, from coordinate 4,815 downwards.
CATTGTGTTTCAATACTGCCATGATAATCATAAATTAATGCATATTTATTATTATTATTATTATTATTATTATTATTATTATTATTATTATTATTATTATTTAATTCATGCAAGATCATTAATGCCCAAGAAAATATCTTCTCAACAAGATATATTACAAGTATTATATGATTAGTGTTTTACATTTAAGAAAGTGAGTTGGTTTGATATATCAACATATATCAATGTTGCTATTGAAAAATTATGATTATTTATTCAAATGTGTGCAGTCATGGTAATTGATATTTTAATTGTGTTATGTTTGTGCTTAGGATTAAGTTATCTACAATGATAGATAAAAGGAAAGCTGAATCCCGTGAATTTAGTATTCTCCATTTTAAATATATTGATACATGGTTATAATATGAAAAAATATATGAATTGAATCATTGATCTGGTGTATGATGACATAATTGAAATTGATATCGAATTATGGTCATATAAATTAATATATGAATTAAATTCTCTAATTGATGATACATATGGTTATGCATGGGTTAATATGATTAAGTTTGTGATGTAGAATTGATATATTCATCCATCATACCATAACTATTAAGTTCACTACAAAAAAATTACTGAATCATCACAGAATGAATCTGTAGCAAAATAGTACAGATTCGTAGCTAAATGATTTAGCTATGGAAATAACAATAGAAATTAATCCATAGTGATATCATTTATTGCTAAAATTGATGATAGATATAGCTTCAGATTTATTAACCAAAAACATTCCATCGTTAAATGAGTAGCAATTTTACTACAGAATAATTTATCATCGCTAAATCTGTAACAATTTTATTACTGAACTCCTCTTGCTAAATCCATAGCAATTCAGATAAGAACAATTACTTCCTGTTTGAATTGTCACTTGCATTTTATAAGATTGTTTACCTTTTTACTGGTGACTTAGTAGATTAAGTATATGCTTTTGATCATGTAAAGAGGATGATAATAATATAAAGGGTACTTCGGAAAAAATATTGAAAAAGAACCCCGTATCAAGCTTAGAAAGAAGCTGGCTTTCATATCAAATAGATGTTCAAGCACCAAATAAGGCATTTGATTTTCCAATAATAACAAGTCATGATAAAGAACATTCAGCATAGATGACATATTTAAAATGGGGTCATCAACATCTTTAGCCTTCTATTTTTAGTAAATCTCTTTTAAAATCATGACTTGTTACAATGGAAGCAATAGAAGCAAATACCCTTAGAGGGTTTCTCTACAGCTTTCTTACCCATACCCTCATTGGTCTTTAAGTTGGCTTCTTTCCCTTCTTCTTAGTTGTGCCTTTCTTCTTGGTAGGCCTTGAAGAATTAACTACCAGTGCTGCTTTAGCACTTTTCTTATTGGCTTCCTGAGCATATTTTAATAACTTGATAAGCTCAGGGATGGTAGTTTCTCCTTTATTCATTTGATAATCAAGCATAAATTGTGCATAACTATCAGAAAGGGACTGCAGAATAAGGTCAATTACTAGCTCTTATTTCAGTTCAAAACCAAGACCTTCCAGCCTTTATATGTAGCCATGCATCTTAACACCATGAAGGACTGCTGATGAACCCTCTACCATCTTGCACCTAAAGAGTGCTTTTGATAGCTCAAATCTATCAGTCCTTGCTTTTTCCTCAAAAAGCGTTTTGAGATAAGTAGCCATGGTATGATAGTTCATAGTCTTGCATTGCTTCTGGAGATCGTTCTCCATAGCTCCTAGCATAATGCTACTGGCCATCTCATCCTCTTGCTTAAACTTGTTATAACTGACTTCTTCAAAGGAGTTTACTACAGGTGTGCATGGATAAGCTCAATCCAATACCTGTGCTATCTGTTCACCTTTCAAAACTATTTTGATTTGATGAATCCAGTCTATGTAGTTTAATCCATTTAGTTTCTGTTCAAGAATTCCGCGAAGATCAACTTTTCTTTACATTTTATAAAAAATTGGAGAAAAAGAAGAAATCATGTGTCATCATCATGTATTTAAAAACATAATAAGGTGTTTTATTAGTTTTATATCCCAATATTTTATTGTGAACTAATAGCCCTCAACTACTAATCCGGGAAGGCCACATTTTACCTTCCTTAATGGGTCAGTATCCAATGACCATTAAGTCCAATCTTGAGTATGCTCAACAAACTGGAACTTAATGTCAATAAATAGACATCTCCCATGTCAATCATATATAATATGACTACTGAATCATTGGGTTATCAACTTCTCTTGATACTTATGTTATCATGTATAACATAATTCCCCAAACCGGCCTATAAAACATTTTACCTTGGGTATGCCCAACAAACAAAACATTTTATTTAAATCTGACCCATTTTTTAAAACTTGGATATACCCCATGTAAAACAGACTTAAGTATGCCCAACAACCTGAATGACAAGAAGTTATCCATCCATATCTTAGAAAATAGAAGGCCTTAAATTTATATTCCTTTGAGGGATTTACTTCCTTTTATGTCCATTTAAAAACATTTAAGGTAAGTATGTGCAATTGGTGCACCATGCATGGTTCTGGCTCATGCATGCTATAGCATGCTCATGCAAATCATACATACATCATTATAACAATTTATAATATAATGATTATGAACTTCTAAGTCTATGGTCGAACCTAGGTTATGCATGATTTTACAAACCCCAAAATTACAAAGAATACTAATCTATTATAAATTTTATCTTGGAGTTCCACTTTTTATCATACCTTTGTTCTATTACTCTTTTACCTCCTTTTTGTATCTTTTGTACCCTATGTAATATAATTACAAATTTCAATAGCAGAAACCCTAAGTTATATTTAGGGGGAGTAAATGAGAAAAGAAGTACAAAAAGATTTTAAGACAAGGCAAGACTCGCAGGCCCTATTTACCAAAATTTATAAAATAATACATATGCTCAATCATATTAGGCTTAGTCTATAATCACCATCATGCCAATTATCCATCCATCCATTCAAAATAAAATAAAATAAATGATCTTCTCATAATGTCATTTTGATTTTTCAAATTTTAAAATTCAAACAAGTTTTTCCTTTTAAAATGGTTATTGGGCTTGCATTTAAAAAATATGGCTTAGATGTTTTGAATTCTATTTGAATAAATTATTTATTAAACTAAATAATCATCCAACAGTGATATACTAATTATTTAATCACATTTTAGATATTAATATATCATATAGAAAACAAAACAAAAATCAAAACCATTAAGAATCCTTATCATGCTCAAATTGCTCCTTTTAAGAGTTGTAACTCAAATAAAATACTTATTAATCTCCAAAATTAATAAAATTTTATTTTAAAAACCTTTAATAAGTCTAAATAATAATATACATGATTTAATAAAAAAAACATGAGCAATTAATATTGGAAAAATTGAATACATTAAATTTGGATTTCTTATGCGTGTTTGAACATAATTCTCACAAAATCACATCCAAATCGAATCAAAATTCATTCAAAATGCTCTATTATCATGTTAACACAATAATTAATTGATTCATTACATGTTCAACAATTAAACATGCAATAATCAAGCAAGAACATTAAGAATAGCATAAAAAATCCATTCAGGATTTCAATGGGAGCATGCGCAATATATGAATTTTTATCTCATAAAAGTTCCACATATGAATTTTTCTCTCATAAAAGTTCCACATATCTCATAAAATTTTATTTTTAAAGCCAATCTCTTTCTTTCTTTTACCTTCTGAAAAGTTGTAGCAAACTTTTAATCCCCAAGGATAGAGGATCTCCAAACTATCCATACAAGTTAAGAAAATGATTAGTAATCAAATTACTAGTTTTGTTTAGAGACTAGTAAAACAAAATGTAAAGAGAATGGATGAAGAATGGTGATTAAATTCGGTTTTCTCCTTGATGTTCTATTAGACCAAATTGTTTTTCTTGTTCTTGAGCTTTGAAATTCTAAACAGTAGAAGGAGGAAGGAGGCAGCCAGAATTTTGCTTCTTTCTCTCTTTTTTTCACTAAAACATCATTTGTAACCCTAATTAGGTTTAGGGTTATAATAAGTCAAGTCATATTCATGTCATATGCTTCTGTCATGTGACTTGCATGTGATTGACTTAAATTTCCTTCTAAAAGCACATGCCAATCATGTGAACTTACACTTAATTCATCATACATGAATAAGTCATATAGCAATCACATTTTGACTATGAAGTCAATCATTTCCGTTAAAATCGCATATATACCATGCATATAAAATATGTCATCTTAAATCACTTGTATCTTGAGTTCTACTCATTAGATTTCAGTGATCTTGGTATCAAATTGAAGCTCTTTTCATGTTCTTTCTAATCAACATGAAAAATCCTAGTTATCTAATAACCACCAAACATTATTACATTAATATCCATTCATGATTATCATTTTGCTTACTTTTAGTGTACGACCTTTTGGGTTCTTGACATATTGGCAACATATGAATATATCATTAAACTTCATTTAATAACATCATATGTAAATCATGAGTAGTGTCTAGTCACACATCATGACTACCCAAATACTAAGAGGTCATTAGTTTTACTACAACCCTTCCACATCAGATTCCATACAATAAACTCATTTCACCATCCTTTATCTCATTTAGGTTTGAGTATGGATTAATGTCAACTCAATGCATGATCAAGTGTGTTAGATCATGCCCTAAATTTGATGTTTCATGTACCATAATCTTTATTCCTAAAATGCCTTTATGAAACTCATTCATTAATAGGCATTCTACTCTGGCCAGAGATTC